>CAUYLG010048410.1:0-55000 GCA_963573385.1 Cacajao melanocephalus
AAAAGCTAGATATAGGTGAAGGGGAGGAAAGCAGCAAATCACACTGCCACGTGTGTACCTATGCAACAATCTTGCATGTTCTTCACATGTACCCCAAAACCTAAAATACAATAAAAAAAAAAATTAAAAAAAAAAAAAAAAAAAAATAACTCAGAAATACCATTAAACCTGGCAAAAACAGATTCTCATACCAAAAAAAACACATGCACTTGTCTGTTCATTGCCATGTTATTCACAATAGCAAAGACATAGAATCAACCCAGGTGCCCATCAATGGTGGATTGGATAAAGAAAATGTGATACATATATGCCATGGAAACATGGAACACTACACAGTCACAACAAGAATTAAATCATGTCCTTTGCTGCAACACAGATGGAGATGGAAGTCATAATCCTAAGTAAGTTAATGCAGGAACATAAAACCAAACCCTGCATGTTCTCACTTTAAGTGGGAGCTAAACACTTAGCACCCACGGACATAAACGTGGGAACAGTAAACACTGTGGACTACTAGAGAGGGAAGGAACAGAAGGAGGCATGGGTTGAAAGACTACCTATTGGGTACTATGTCCACCACCTAGATGCAATACACCCACGGAGCAAGCCTGCATATGTACCCCCTGTATCTAAAATAAACGTTGAAATTATAATTATAATTAAAGAGCAAATGCTCAAGCCTTACTCTAGACCTTGTGATTTAATAACCCTGGGGATGGGGCCCAGTAATCTGCATTTTAGCAGGCTCTGTAGATACTATTCTGATGTACTCATAAGCTTGAGAACCCTGGTTGGGCTGCACTTCTTAATCTTTAATACACAGATGAGTCACCTGGGGCAACCTATTAAAATATAGTTTCCCTTTCAGTAGGTCTACAGTGGGGTCAGCAGTTCTGTATTTCTAACAAGCTCCAGGTTATGCATATACTGCTGGCCACTAACCTGCCACTCAAGTGGTCTTTGCAGTCAGCTGGGGAGCTTTAAAAATCACTGATGCTGATCCCACCCTCAAACATTCTGATTTAATTGGCCTGGAGTGCCGCTCAACTGGGTCTTTTTAAAAGCTCCACAGGCAATTCTAACGTGCAGTCAAGACTGAGAACGTGCTGCCGTCAGGGTTTTCAGGTGGATGTATCCTTAGAATGGCACTGCTGGGTGGATACACGGGTGCATTATAGCTCATGGGCGAAGGGTGTCTTTGGACCAGGTTGTGCAGGGAGTGTAGACACCACGTTCACATTGCTGTACAGGTGGGTATACCTAGAAGAGATCTGAGTGTCCTGTGAGAAACCTAAAGAATGATGTAGAAATTAAGGGCAAAGGGGGAAGCTCATTCCCCCAGCTCATTCCCCCTACCAACGTAGATGTACAAATCCTGCATGCAAGGATTTGATGATGCCCCATCAGTACAGACCCAATGAGTGCAAAAATTCCAGTGATGATTTTCTCCTGAAGATAACACTTCTCCAGATGAACAAATGTTCCAGGGATTACATTAGCTGGCCAGGTTAATTAAAAACGACTCCAATAATTAGTTTTGTACATTCAGTTTCTGTTGTTAGTGCAGACTCTTTTCATAGAAGAGACAAAAGCCCCTAAATGAAGTTCCTGCTGATTTCTCCATGCCTCCTTTGAATTTGTGTCCTAAAAAATGCATCATGCATTCAGAGGGTTCTCTAGATTAAAAAAATGATCCATTCATCTTCTTGGGCCTGGATTCATTGGGTCACACCTAGAGATGAAGATAAATAATAGTGGTTTTTGTTTTTTGTTCCTGTTAATAGGCCCAGTGCAGCTCCTTAAAGAGGAATGAGATTTATTAGGATGTTTCATGAAGGCTGCCCAAGATGAACAATGAGAAAATAAAAATATCCTTCCTGATAAATTAAAATTTAAAAAGAGGAATGTGGAAGAAGATGTACTAGATAAGACACAGGAAGTAGATTGAAGCCCTAGGTCTACCTCTCTCTTGTTTCACAACCTTGGGCTGAGCTTTTCTTTACTTCTGTCATCCACTTTATCATCTCAGGCTATTGTGAGAGTCATGAGGGTTGAATGGGGAAGGCCTGGGAGGCATTACACAGACACAAGATAGAATTGCTGAGACACTGGCTTTGATGAGTCTAGTCAGTAACATGACTGTATTCCCATACTCTTTTTACAGAAGAATCCCTTATGGTGCCTGCCCCAGTGAAGGAGACCCAGCTAGGCCTGTATTAAATGATTTCATCTGCCTTGATCATGGTAGATTGTTCCAGAATGTAGACACAGAGCTCAACCTGGCTTTATCATATTCTCTCTGCTGAAAATTAAAAAGTTGGAATAATGTGACATAGCCTGGGAGGCGCTTGAATGGTATCAGTGGTGAGAAGTCCTCTACAATAGAACTTTCTGCAATGATGGAAAATGGAAAATGGTTTCTAACCCACACTACCCAACATGGTGACTACTGTGCACTTGAAAGCTGCTTAGCATGCTGGGGAAACTGTATTTTAAATTTTATTTCCATTAACTTCCATTACATTGCATTTAACTTCTTTTTTTTTTTCAGATGGAGTCTCACTCTGTTGCCCAAGCAACCTCTGCCTCCTGGGCTCAAGTGATTCTCGTGCTCCAGCTCCTGAGTAGCTGAGACTACAGGCGTGTGCCACCATGCCCAGCTAATTTTTTGTATTTTAGTAGAGACGGGGTTTCACCATGTTGCCCAGGGTGGTCTTGAACTCCTGAGCTCAGGCAATCAGCCTGCCTCGGCCTCCCAAAGTGTAAGGATTACAGGTGTGAGCCATATTACATTTAATTTTAATTTTGCATTTAAACCTAACAGCCAGTGGGTACTGTATTAGACAACACAGCTCCAGAGTCAAGTTTTATGGCCTTCTGCTCCTACTAAGGTAGTCTCCAGAGCTTCCTTGGGTCTCTTCCTCGCCAAGTTTCAGCCTAACCATTGCATCAATTTCATGGACTACACAGGAGCTTTTGAATAAATACCCCAATTTATTTCAGCTTGCCAAATGAACCTTAATTAAGACAGCATATCAATTAGAAAGGAGCTTAGATACTGTTCTTTCATGGAGCAATGTTTTCCCAGCACGTTAAAAGCATACCATTGTGAAGATGCTGGGCCTCTTCTTGCTCTTGGGTGTTCCACCAATGTAGGAACTGAGGAAGGTCGAATAACCCAGGAACTGAGGAAGGTCGAATAACCCAGGAAGGCCTAATACACTGAGAAAACTATCTTATTAAGTCACAGGGAAATCCTATATGAAATAGGAAAGAATGAGTGACATGATGAAGAAGATTTATTTATGCCAAAGAGTCACTTGGAATGAAGAGCACTAACCAGGGGATTCTGGACAACTTTAGCTCCCATTCCATATTTCTTCATTCTCCCAGGTGTGATGAGAAGCTATGTAGTCACTCTGAGCCTCGATAGCCCCAAAATTTTAATAAAGCTTTAAAGCTAGAGTATTGCTAAGTTTCTTCTGCTTCTACTAGATTATAATAAACTATAAATGTGGCAGCCTTGTGACTACTCATTTGCTGTTGTATCCTTACACTGCCAGTGTATATACACTGTTATTTAAAAAAAAAAAAAAAAGTATAGAGGATCAAGTGAACAAGCTTTTCTTTTCTTTTCCTTTTGTCTTCTTTTTTTTTTTTTTTTTTTGAGATGGAATTTCACTCTTGTTGCCCAGTCTGTAGTGTAATGGCATTATCTTGCCTCACTGTAACCCCAGCCTGTCAGGTTCAAGCGATTCTCTTGCCTCAGCCTCCCGAGTAGCTGAACATGCTTTTCTTGGACCTTGTCTAGAAGGCATATGGGTGTTTTTGTCCTGAAGCTGGACTAGAATTGGGCCAAAGGCTAATAAACCCAGAAGTGTACAAGTGGTCATTCCATTAGAAAGGTCCCATGATGACATTCGTGAACACTGGCTGGTTATGTGACCTTTGGTCACTTTTGCACTCCGTGAGCTTTAGTTCCCAAATCATAAATAATGAGATGAACAGGAAATTGTATAGTTTAAATATTGCAACTGTTATCACATAATAGCTCATACAAGTCTCCTAACAAGCATGTGAGGTAGACGTCCTGTTCTCACCATTGTCACTATTGTCATCATTGCACCCCCCCACCACCAGCATTTCATTGTTATTCCATTGCAGATGGGGACACCAGGGCTCAGAGAGATAAAGCCAGTTGATTCAGATTGCACTGCTAACAAGTGGGGCAGGCAGAATTCACAACTGGGTCTTCTGACTCTCAATCCAACATTTAGTAGAGAAGAACATCTGTATCTGCTTTAAAATTTTATGGAGACAGATGAAATACCATATGTTTAATATTTTGGAGGAAAAATGTGAAGCAAATAAAGTTTGCATTTTAAGAGACGAGAAGGGCAAGAGTGTCACTCTTTTGGGTCTGGATTTCTAGGTGTGATCCTGAGCGTTTGGTTCTCGGATGATATCTACAGCCTGAAAAGAGTCTCAGATATGGAAGGAGAGAGTCACTGGGTACTGGAGAAGTTTGAAGGGCTGATCTGACATGTAAGCCAAATCACTATTGTTCTATACAGTGTTTAATAATAGCTAATTCTCCTAACACAGAGCTTATTCTATTGTTCCCACTGAATTCTTATAACAGCCCATGTAACAGTACTACAGTTCATAGTTTTCACGTGGAGTTTGTCAGAGAAAGTTGACTTGCCCAAGATCACAGAAATAGAAGTTGGCCAAACCAAAATTCACACCCTAAATCTGCCTGACTACAGAGCTTAAGTTTTAAGCTATGATGATATGGTTTTCTTGTTTCCTTCTTGTTCATTATAGAGCTTTAATAAAATTTTGCCTCAACAATTCATCTTTTTCTTTTTACTGGCATCACAGGAAGAAAAGAAGCCAGTGTCTGTGCTGCAGACATCACAGGACTTGCTGAGGACAATTTGATGACGATGGGAACATTGGCATGAGAAACCCCAAGGCAAAGTGCGCCTCAAGAATACCAGTGTCTTCTAGATATTTCCTCTCTGATGTTAACATAGAAGTGCCATAGCTTTTCTTAAACAGGGACCTGCACAACTGTGCTCACAGGCTTCTTAGATCATATCTCTTAAAATCCACCTGATTCATCTTGGTACTACATAACTAAGCTCAGAGCCAGACAGAGTAGACTCCGTTGGAGGCATGAATCATTTTGACTCCTAATATGGTTAATAGGTAAGCACACATAGACCCCCCTCCAGCCTTTGTCTTATTTTAACCTCCCGTAAAACACCGTTTATATGTTCTGTGTGTAGAATGCAGTAAGACAAGCATGAGGCTGAAAAGTATTATGTTTTCTTGTTAAAGGCTATAGTCACCTATTACAGGAACACAGGGATATGATGTTGGAAGAACTCTCTATCTGGACCTCTCCAGATGACTCAGCTATAACAAAGACCCTATGGGAATGCTTTGAAAATTCTGAGAATTTTTAGAATAAGCCAACCCAGGAGAGCATATGTGAAATTTTGAGGATGAATATGGGAGACTTCAACGCTCAGGTCAAGGACACCTCAAGATGCTCCACTCAGTAACAGGCTACCTGCAGATAGATGGCCACCCACCTAGGGATTTCAGGGTTTCCAAGTTAATGGTGACTTTATTGATACTACAGAGAATTACTGAGAATTTCTATCTTCTGGCTTTCTCCCAAATTCTCGGTAATTACTGATCTGGCTTTAGTTCTAATTCACCTACCCTACTGTGTGATCTATAGCAAGGGATCATTGGATTGGAGAGTTTCTATTGATATCATGGGCTGATATTAATAGAACTCAAGGGCTGAGCTCATGAATTATTTTGTTTATAGGTCAGATACTGCAAAGAGAGAGAGGCAACTAAAATCTGGAGGTCACCAGGGGTGTGGAAGAACTCAGACAATGGTGTATCCACAAGCATTGGAGCTCTGTGATGGTGACCAGGAAAGGATTGTTTTTCAAATTCCTGCAGGGATGATTATTCAATGATAACCAAAATGTTCATTTAGATTCAGGACTTAATGACAGAGATTTTATAGCATGAGATTTTACCTACACTGAAAGTATCTTGAGGACAAGGGGCCATGCCTTTGCCATAATCTTGGTACATGACATTATGTCAACTACACTGTCCAATATCAACAACTGTTTGGTGACATGGACTGTATGAAGCAACTGAACTTGCTAGACAAAGAACTTTATAGGAATCAGAATTGTAATTACAAAGGCTCCCTGGTTATTTACTATCAGAGTCTGTCTAGTCACTCACCAGGTGATCTGTCCATGTGAGAGATGCCTAGATGGATCCTTTTCTGAGATGCTCCAGAGCTGTGTACATTAGTAGCTAATGGCCACATCATAGTACAAATCACTAATCATATCTCTGTGCTTGGAGCTGATTATATTAATGAAGGGGTTTGGGGGTCTGAAGAGTCAAGACCTTGAAGTGGGAGGGAAAACATTAGCTAGGGAAGAAGATATATGGGAGAGTCCCGGTCCTTGATGAAAACCATCACTTTATACCAGTTAGTTCTAGTGTTGCCCAAAGACCTACTGTCTTTCCCATAGTACCTTCTTGGCTGCTCTGCCAAGATCTTGGTGGGTTATCTTTTGCTGAATCTGATTGGGACGAGAGAGGAACTTCCATCCCTACCAACTAGACACAGAGTTGTCATCTTCCTGTTCATCAGGGTATTTTATTTATTCTCTCTCTCCAGAAGGAGGCATCCACTGCTCCTTGAATCAAGAGTTTGACAGATATTCCCCTAGAATGCATGCATGTGTGTATACATCCATCCTTCCCTGTCTTCCTCTTGCCCTCCCTCCTTCAAGTGCACTGTAGTGGGTTCCAGATAATCTGCCATGAACTTCATGAGATTGTGGCTAGGTCACCTACCCTTGGCAAATTGAGGAGTTTGCTTAGTTTCCTCCTAGAATTGTTCCTTTTCTTATGCATCATTATCAAGCGTTCCCCATAGTCACCATGCAGGTTAAAGAAAGGTATACGGCCTATTTCCCAATCAAAGGGAAATTTGGATTTAGGTGTAGAGAGGTGATGATAAGGCAACAGTGAAAGCTATGTGACTGGGCCGAATACTGTGTTGAAATAAGAAAGGCAGCAATGTTCTGCTAATGGTGAGGAAAGGGAGAAATCCCAGTGAAAAATCTCTAGAAAAATTATGTAGAAATCTGAATTTTTATTAATAAGTAGAAATTAAACAGATGGAAAGAAGCAAGGCAGAGGGGCTTACCAGAAATGGTGGAGGCAGCATATTGTATATAAAACCAAGAGTACCCAAGAAGGTAAAACACAAACTCAAGTGTTTTATTTTGCTTAAGGTGGCTAAGTTGTCAGGCCAAATACCAGACATGTTTAAATGCCAGGCTAAGGATGTAAGGCCTTCCAATCAAGGTAATTGGGGGCCTTTGAAGGTTAAGCAGGGCAATATCTTTTAAATCACCTTTTGGGAAGAACAGTTTGGCAACCTGGAGGAATGTGGACTGATTGAACAGGCCAGAGTTAAAAGGCAGAGAGAGACTACACAGAAATGTCTTATTCCAAGTTGGCTATTTTTCTGCTGGAAAAAAAGAAATCTTTAGCTTCCAATGAACTGCCTTTTATTATGACACAAAAGCCATAAAAGTAGTGATGTATATAAAAGCAGTGCAGGATGTTTTTAGTGTCTTTATGAAATAAAAACAGCAGTAGATAGTTAAAATTGGAACGCCCCGCATCAGGTTATAACCATCTAAGTTTGAGAACTTGCAGCAGCAATGCAATCATATTTTTATAGCTCTAGTTTGGTCTTTTCGCTCAGATAACTGAACTCTGGGTGGATGAGAAGGGAAAACCCAGCAAATCAGGGCCGTTAAATAGCAAAGGATGAAACTCTTTGAATTTCAATGGCCACAGTAGTTAACTGTTTGATAAAAACATTATTATTTTCCCAAATCAGAAATATATGTGCTATGAGTAAAGATAAAATTGATACTTAGGGAACTGATTCTCTTACAAAATAATGTGATTAGTAGGAATCAGACCTACCAGGTGCTTTGACATCTATAACTTCATTTAGAGTCCATAACAATTTGAAGAGCAACTTTCACAAACTCATAGATGTGGACACTAAGGTTCAGGGGAGTTGAGAAGCTTGCCCACAGTCAAAGAGTTATCACATGGTATTCCTGGATGTATCCTGAGATGGATTCTACATCACATGTCTTATCTACCAATGCCATGTGAAATTTTCCATAAACTTTGATTTTCTCTTTCTTGGTCTGTGAAGATTTAGTATCTTTTTGAAGCTGCCACTGTGGGTCCCAGACTGGAGTGTTTCATTTCATTTGTTCATCTATAGACAAGACACATTCCGCTCAGGGGTTTTAGAAAGGATTCCTTCCTATTCATTAACAAAGTTATCTGTCTGAGGTCTTTGATAGACTAAAGGTGGAGGCAGACATCTCTAGTGACTACACAGTCATCAGAAGGGTGGTTTGCTCAAGATCAATGGTTTGCTGGATGCAATGTGCTCTGAGGGCCACCTAGGATGCGGGCATTGATGGGTGTTACATCAGATGGTCCACATCCATAAAGATGTGCTTTGATTTTTGTCCCCCACACCTGCCCAAGCCTGGGGTTAGTTAAATAATATTCTAACTTTTTAAGATATATTATTTTAAAGAATAAAAGAAAGAAAAGATTGATATTCTTATGGTTCAAGAAGGAATCTGAGTCCTGGAGCTGTAATGTCATTGTGCATAAAAGGTAGCTCTCAGGTTGTAAGTTAGGCTGGGCCAACCTGTAAGCCCATATTTTGCTGCTCTCATGAACTCCCAGCTGTTCAATTCCTTCTCCTTGCACTTATACACAAAAAAGGCTTTGATTTGGGAGCATTCAATTCTGGGGAGGCAAAAATGTTTATGTCTCTTCATGTGTTGCTAGAGAAAATAACATAGTTTAAGTTAGCCACAATTTTGAAGCACCTTCAAGAATCTGTAAGAGATTGAGAGAGAAATATGAGAGAATAGAAGAGCTGGGATTGGAATTATAGGCTCCATGGTCAGATGAGTTTTGCCTTTTCACTGTGATTTACTAACTGTGTGAATGGCAGTTGTACCTGCCTTCAGGGTTGTTGTGAGAACAGAATGGCATGATGCATGTGAGCTGTTCAGCTCTGTGCTCAACACCTATGAAAAGTTCAAATCATGATCGATCTCATCATTAGTAATAGTAATAACATAAAATGAATGATACACTTGCTGTGTGCCAAGCACTGTTCTAAGTGACTTATGAACATTAATTCATTCAATCCTTACAACAACCCCTAAAGGCAGGTATTATTATTATTACCTGTATTAAAGACAAGGAAACCAAGACATGTGGTGCTATGTAATTTATCCAAGTCTTCACAGTTAGTGGTGGAACCACAGACTGTGTTCTTATCCACTATGCTATGTGGTATCTGTAGGAGTGGTAGAAGGCATTGTGCACAGAACGGGAGAGGAAGTGCCCAGTTCCTGCAGTAAGAGGTCAAATCTGAAGGCCATTGGAAGCCAAGCCAGAGAGTGATTTGAGATGCAGAGGAGGGGTTCCTGTATTATGGAAAGCATTAATGATCCAAAAGTTTTCAGAAATGACAGAGAGGGATGACATGGGCCTTGAGGGATGAGTCAAAAAAGGTGCAGATGAGCAGACAGGAGACTATTCAGGCTGAATGTCTGTAGAAGGAGCAATTTAAATGGTGTTAATTGGGACTGCTCAACATATACCTATAAAATTTCAATCATCAGACTGAGGCTCCCTGACTTTCCATAAACCATATATATGATGCTGTGTATAGACAGGTTCAAACAGAGCTGCGTCAAAGTCAGCTCTATCAGTAATGAGCTGTGGCCTTGACTTCTCCATTCCAATCTCTCACTCCATAAATGAGGTGACCACACCCACCTCACAGCAATGCTGGGAGACTGAACGAGATGCCATAAAGTGCCAAAATGGTGCTGCCCTACAGGTGGGTTTCAGTAAGCCTCAGCTTCTATGTCGGCAACTTGTTCTGGCTTCCAAGTGAGACCTGTGAGAGTTCAGGGTGAAATTGGCTTAGTGACCCTGAGTTTACCCAGTCAAGGTTGTCTGCCAACTGTCAATTTGGATTTGGATTTCTCACTCTGCACACCTAGATCCATATCACATTCATGTAGAAAACACATCCTAAATCACCTCTGGAGCTTTCCTTTGCCTATGTTTCTTTAAAAGTTTTTCAATAGTAAAGAGAATGTTTGTATTTATGAATGGCACATTTCCAGGAGAACCACCTCAGTTGTCTCTGGAAAAGCCCTGACATACCACTCCTTATATGCTCATGTGACACAAACTTCCTAAGAAGGGTTGTCAGATAAAATGCAAGATGCCTAGTTAAATTTACATTTAAGAAAGATACACATTTTAAAAGTATAAGTGATATTTGGGCTATAATTATGCTAAAAATATTTGGGCTATACTTATGCTAAAAATATTTGGGGAGTACTTATAGTAAAAATTATTTGTTGCTTATCTGAAATACAAATTTTACTGGGCATTATGCATTTTCATTTACTATCTCTGATAACCATACTTCTAAGGCCAAGTGAGTCCTTTTGGGGTAGAATATCAATTTTGAAATCCAACAGATGGTGGGGTTCAAACCCTCATTCAGTGACATTATTGGCTTGTGATGTCATCACTTAACCTCTCTATAATGAAAATTCCCCATGAATAAAACAAGGATGATAGATGCCACCACTCCTCTTCAAGTTACTAAAAAGTCAAAGTGGAATTCCATAGGCCAATAAAACTTGTATACCTCCCAAGTGCCACCTGTTAAAGTCACTTTCTGTGCTATTTGCTGAAGCACTTTGTAGATAGTGCAACTCTCTAAAAGTGTACTGACACACTATTGCTATGATTTCCCAATAATAGCAATATTCCAGTGGGTAGATGGTACATTTGATATTATAACTAAACTCCTACTTCAAGCTCTCCCTGATGTCCCACTCTCTTTGGAAGCCTTTCTTGCATGAGTAGCTGTTGTCTTCAGTCAACTGGTAGAAGACACAAAAGGAAATTTATTCCCCAGATTTGCAGTGTGGCCCATTGCCACTGTGTGCTTCAAATCAGGGACCCTAAGAGCTAGCTTCCTTAGGAATGTACTATTTTCTCTCATTATTTTGTTTCCAAAGATGGAAAATCAATTCTAGGGGAAGGAATGAGGGATATAGGGGTAGTGGTGGTGGTGATGGAGCCAGGATCACTCTCACACATATGATCTATAACATATGATCTACACATGACATGAACATATGATCACCCATATAATCTACAATACAGGATCTACAACAGCACTGACTATTGAACGTGAACTGTGAAGATGTTTTCATGCTTAGCATTAAATATATGAACTGCAGAAAGCATATCAAATCCTCAAGGTATGTGTTACACTCAGTTAATGAAGGAGGAAATTGAGGCTCAGTGAAATTACATGATCTTTCCTCAAATCACACCACTTACAAGTGGCAGAGCTAGGATTCCAACCAAAGCCTGGCTCACACCAAAGGTCTTTTATCCCCCCTACCACCCCACTTCTGCTTGCTTCCCTCAGTTTTTCTGAGCAATGATAAAGAAACAAAGCTTCTGGTTCCTGAACCAAAAACATGCTTCTTCTGCCCCTACCCCACCCCCAAAAATCCCTGAAAGAGGAGAAATAAACGACATCTTGTGAAATTTATGTGGTCCCCTTAGGGACTGCAGCCAAGAATGCTTGCCTTACTGGACACAGAATGCCTGAAGTGCTCAGTGTTTCACCTTCCACCTTTCTTCAGCCACAAAAGCCATTCATTTGCACTGAGACATTAGTATAATTGGTTCCTTGTTCTAATCCCGAGGAACCCCTCGAGATCTTACTTTGTTGGCTATGTCAGGTCCTGGAGGTACTAGTGATTTGAGAGCAGGCCTGTCTCATTTATTTCCATGTGGTGGTCTGGAGAGGGAAAGCTGGTCATTCTGATGATCAATGACCCAGCTGTCCAGCTAATGGCTAACCTATCATGCCATGACCTGACCCACACTCAGAGCAGAAGGTACCCTAATGTGGCCACAGCAAAGTAAGAAAGTGAACTTCTTTCTTGAGATTCTTGATGGGTCTGCTATTGGAGGGTACCCAAATTACAACATTGTAATTGTCATAGTGGTTATTTATTTATTAAATATAGTCAATTATTTATTAAATATAGTCAATATTTATTCATTTTATGCTAAGTTCCAGGCAGTAGGGAACTGTTTTAAGATGAATAAGATGCAGTCTTCTCCCTCATTAACCCCCAAAGTCTGGTGAGAGATACAGACCGACACAGTATGAGAGGTGCTGAGATGGAGCACAGAGACCACAGAGAGAAGGCTGGCCATGTGGAACAGATCTCAGAGAAGCTGCCTACAGGAGGCAACACCTAAGTTAATTTTGAAGAATTAGAAGCAGTTTTCCAGATGGAGAGACTAAAAAACACATGCTACAGAGAAAGAATGTGCTCAAAGAACCAGGATTGCAAGAAACACTTAAAACCTCTTCATCTTGAAGCCCCATCTCACTTTATACCAAATATAAATACATACATAACACATCTCACATTAAAATTTTAAGTTTCAATTGTGTCAAAACAAATTATTTTATTTATCTCATTTAATCTTTATTATATTTATATAGAATTACATGAGTTGAATTACAGTTGACTAATTAGATTGTATTGTTTTGTGACTCTTTAATGAAATGTTTATTCATTTTGATTTCACAGTTTTCTTTTCAAATATATTATTCAATACATCTGTGTTTTCCAGCCTTAAATATTTTAGCTGGTTCTTGATGATGTTATTGGCCCTGTAGTCTATCTGTACAGTTGAGAGGATGAATCAACTTGGAAAAGACGTAGGACATTTTCAGGGAATGGCATGGGGCTTGATTTTCCCATGATTCGGGCAGGGAATGGGAGTGAGAAGGGAGAAATACTTCTTGAGAGATAAAGGGAGGTAGGTGTGGGCATTCAGGTGCTTGTATAGCAAACTGAAGGCTTTGGTTCAAAAGAAATGGTGAGCCACTGAAAAGTTTTAAAACAAGGGAGTGACAGTCACAGTTGCAGTTTGGAAAAATAATATGACTTGGTGATTTGGAGGATGCCTGGAGATAGGAGGTAGAGAGGAGGGTGCTTCAAATCTCCAATCCATGGAGCACAGAGAGACTTAAACAAAACACAAAGGTGTGGAAGGAGAGCAGCTGATGAAACGTGAATGGAGTGGCTGCAGGCTGGAGAGAAGCAGGCCTGGATCTTGAGCCACACTGACTGAGGGGCTGTTGGCAGAAGCGACTGACCATGTGATGTGTGGGAACCTTTGCAACAACCAGGTTGCTGGGGCAGCTCATTCATCCCAGGCTGTAACCAGAGGCTGAAGATAAACGTTAGCACCATGGGGCTTTTCCTTTTGGAGGAAGGCAAATGTGAAAGCCAGGAATCTGACCTATGGCCCTGGCTGGTCAAAGGCCTGTCAAATGTGCTTGTTAAAATGTCAACAGCCTTTTCTTCCGTGGGAAACATCTTTCTTTCTCAGCCTCTGGCATGTGTACCCCAGGAGGGAGTCATGGGGTCATGGGTGATGCCAGAGTCCTCTTTTCCGATGGTTTTAGGTCCTTAAATATGGAGGCTGGAAACTCTAGAATTGATTGCAGACATAAACAGCATCCAATGGGCTCAGAAGACACATGAGAAGAGCATGTTATGCTCAGAGAAGAGTACTGCTGTTGTGTCAAGTTGCAGAAATACCATGAGGATGATGTCGATGCCAGTTAACTCTGATTGTGTGCTCAGCTCACTGGGTACCTGGCTCTGTGCTAAGCACTTTACAGAGGGTCTCTCATTTAATCCTCAAGACTTTATGAAGTAGGTTTGAAGGCTTAGGGAGGATGAGTATTAAGCCCAAAGTCACAGAGTTAGTAAGAGGCAACGATGAGATTCTTACCCAGCTGCCAACTCTTGAGCCAACTCCCACTTAGTGTTTCTGCAATTCTTGTCTTTTTTAATTATATAGTTCAGTGAGTTTCAAATAGGAATGAATTGTCCCCCTTTCCCCACTCCCGATCCTACCCCCAATGGACAGTGGACATTTGGCAAGATCTGATGCATATTTGATTGTCACAGCTGAGGGTAGGGTATTGGTACTGGCATCTAGTGGTAGAAGCAGAGATGCTATTAAACACCCCACAATGCATAGGAAAGACCCTCCCTACACAAATAATTATCTGATCCAAATTGTCAATAGTTGAAAAATCCTGACCTAGTGCCTGGGACAAGGTGAACATCAAACCAATATTTGCACAGTTTAGGGTTGAACACTTTCCTGCACCACTTTTTGTTCATTTCTTCTCCACGTATTGTTTATTCATTTGTTCTTTCATCGAAGAAATTGCAGCCCTCCCCTGAAGGTTTTAGTACCTTCCTTGATATAAACAGGTGGCTTGTCTTGGCTCAGTGTATCTTTTAATTGGAAAGGAAATCACACCCTGATGTTTTCACCTGGACGATTACTAGAGTTGGGTAGAGAAAATGTTCTTTCTTAGAACAATTGCATATATTTTGGTACTTCTTAAAAAATCACAGTTTGGGGTTTTAGCTGGAAAGTCTAAGGGCAGTGTTGATCTCAAGGCACCACATGTTCGTGGTGGATGCCCTAAGGAAATCAGTCTGATCCCAGAGAAAACAATTAGAACCATGTGGTTTTTCATTCACCACTGTTTTTAGAAGCCCTGCCAAAACATTTCAGATGAAGACAAAGGGGTCATTCATGCCCTGCAACCCACCCTGGGGAAAGTGGAATCCCCTGGGAAAGGCAGGCAGTCTGTTGGCTTCCACCACTAGGGCTTTATTAGTGGGGCAAACACAATTTAGGGACTCAATGAGGAGGTCAAACACTGCTACTAGTCAGAGAATCCTCCAATGTAGCCCGCCGCCCCCCCAACCCTATGCCTGGAGAGCTTGGCATGGAAGAGGTCCCCACCTAATTAGTGTCCTTCTGAATGTGCACAGGCAGAAGCCCATGAGGAGTTTCTGTGACTATTTAACTGTGGTTGAGTCTCTTTTGTCTGAAACCAGACTAGGGGCTGCCAGTCCAATGCAGTATCAGCAGGGAGCTTTACAAAGTTGTCTAATGAGTTGTCCTTCCATGTTTCTGTTCATGCTTTTCTGGGGAGAGAATTGTCCTTTTGCCCTGGAAAACTGACGGGTGGATATAGCAACCTACCGAACTTCAGGAACCTCTAGAAGTAATGAAGTTCTTATCAATTGAACAGTTCAAACCTAAGTAGAAGAGTCTCCTTGCATGGAAATAGAGAACTCAAGAATGAAACTGTGAAAGAAGAGGGAATAGAGATTCAACAGGATATACGATGCTCCCCACGTCTGTGATTTTGAGCTTATAAATAAGCAAGTCCTATATATAAAAAAATGCTTGCCTGGTGCAGTGTAGGAATTTAATGCTTACCAAATGATTAATTGAATGGACAAACAAAAGAATAATTTTGTTGTCTTTAGGCCCAGGGGATATTGAAATATTTTAGCATAAATCACCCATTCTAATGCAAATATTCTTCCATGAATTCAAGTTATGATCAAATTTTTATTTAAATTTTTTATTATTATGGAAAAAGTCCTTGACTTCATGGGACCAATGGCTTTCTTTCCATTTTATATACTCTTGTTTTATACACTCTAAACTTCAGGGAAGATATTTGCAAAACAGTAATTTTGAGATCTTAGAAAAAGTATAAGCCAAATAAATTATTGCTATTTTTTCCCTTGGAGAAGGTTACTGGGTAAGTGCTGAGTTGTAACAACCTGTATAGAAAGCAGAATATAAAATCCTAAACAAAGAGCAGTGAAGCCCAGGGAAACATGTAATTCCAAGGAAATTTCCTTGACTTTTTATTTACAGCAAAATAGCTCAGGAGGGTGTGTGAAAAGTGAAGTTTAATGATGAGAGGTCCAGGGGTTTGCATATGGGCACCTGTTCTGCCAATGATTTGCAAGGTGCCTTTGAGGAATCACTTCTTCTCTAAATGTGAACCTCCAATTCTTCTTCTATAGAATGATAAAAGTAATATCTACTCAGTATAGTGTTCTGGGTATTTCTGGATATCAGATGAGCTATTGCACATGAACGCCATTTAAAAATTGTGTAACTTTATAACAAACTATTTTATTGTCATTTTTATGGTCATCTTATTTTAACATCTGTATTAGTCTGTTCTCACACTGCTAATAAAGACATACCACAGACTGGGTAATTTAGAAAAAAAAAAAAGAGGTTTAATTGACTCAGTTCCATATGGCTGGGAAGGCAAAGGAAGTGCAAAGTCATGTCTTACATGGCAACAGGAAAGAGAGCTTGTGTAGGGGAACTCCCCTACAAAATCATCAGATCTTATGAGACTTATTCACTACTATGAGAACAGCATAGGAAAGACTCACACCCAAGATTCAGTTACCTCCCACAGGGTCCCTCCCATGACACATGGAAATTATGGAAGCTACCATTCAAGATGAGATTTGGGTGGCCAAATCTCATAGCCAAAGCATATCAACATCCAACTGCAAACACCAGTTTCTGAGCTTGCCAATACCTCTGCAGTAGCTTCTAACTATAGAAATTCTATTACTTCTGTATTAGTTTGTTTTCATGCTGCTGATAAAGACATACCCAAGACTGTGAAATTTACAAAAGAAAGAAGTTTATTGGACTGACAGTTCCACATGACTGGGGAGGTCCTGCAATCATGGCAGAAAGTGAAAGGCACATCTCACATGGCAGCAGACAAGAGAAGAGAGCTTGTGTAGGGAAACTCCCATTTTTAAAACCATCAGATCTCGTGAGACTTATTCACTATTACAGGAACAGCTCAGGAAAGACCTGCTCCCATGATTCAGTCACCTCCCACTGGGTTCCTCCCACAACACATGGGAATTCAAGATGAGATTTGGGTGGGGACACAGCCAAACCATATAAACTTCCATATTAAATGTTCTTATTGAATTTGAAGAAAATAATGTGAGAATATTATTTTCATTAACTATTTAAAAATCCACATGGCAACTTGTTTTTTATCTTACTTTTTGATATTTGCAGAAATGACCCGGAAGTGGGAGGAAGGACTCTGGATCAAGTGATAGAGAACATAAGAGTCAATATATTTTTACTTCTTATTTTCCTTTCTCTCCTTCTTTTCTTCATTCTTCCCCTTTCCCCACCCCACTCCCTGAATTTATGTGACAGGAATTTATGTGATATGTTAATATTATATCCTGTGATATGAAATTAAGAACACTAATATCCTGATCTCAATGACTTCACAATTTACTAATAGTGAAGGTAAAGTCAACAGTGAATCAAAACAAAGTATCAAATATGTCCTAACCAGGATGGATGGGATAAGATGTCAAGGGAAGCTTCTTGGAAAAGAAAATTCCTGGTATAGATTTTGAAATGAGGAGGAGTTTGGAGGGAAAAAAGGGTGGGCTGGGGAAACTTCATGTAGTTCCATGGAATTAAAGGGAAAGGTGTTTATGAACATGTTCCAGAAAATAAGACAAAAAAGGTAGAGAAACACCTGATCAGGAAGGGCGTATTCAGCCAAGAGATGTTTGATTTCATTTGAGGGTTATAGTGAACCATGGAAGAGATTAAAATCAGGATGATGATGTGACCCAAAAGGTATTTTAAAAAGTCATTTTGTCATTTATTGGAAACACAATGGGAGGTGGGAGAAGACCAGAGGCAGCAAGACCAGTATGGGGCTGTTATAGTGTCCTAAGCGAAAGAAATGGCCAGGATGCAGGCAAGGAAGTGGAGAAAGAGAAGAGGGCACTGAGGACAGGTATGGTGGCACCTCAGAGGGGACCAGGTGGATGGCTAGAGGAAGGGTCAAAAGACAGCAGAGGGCCTCCTTGTTCTGCCCTACCTCAAGCTATTGGCCAGGCAATCTATTTTGCCTTTTTAAAGATTATTTTTCTAACGTATAAAAGTGCAAGTTTATATAGCTCACTTTTAGAAATCAATGTGTCTTTAGGAACCATTTGTCTCCATCATCTGTTGAAGAACATTTCAGGTAAAGGGATAATTAGTTTGTTCGTTGAATTGTTTTTACAGATGAGACAACATTGTTAAGAAGACAAAAAAAGTTGGATATCTTTTGTTTGTAGTTTTCTATGTTTAGAAGCAAGCACCTCCATCATCTTGTGTAAATCTTTGTAGGTCAAGTAAGGAATAGGCTTTAATGGGCCAGTCTGCTTGAGAATTTGTGTGATAAAACTTTATGTGATAAAAATGTCTGTCATTCCTTATTGGAAAATTTACATAATGGGCAGTAACACCTTGGTTTAACTTACAATATTATGATGAGGCTCTTCCAAATTCACCAGAATTGATACCTTAAGTTTTGTCCTTATCTTTTTATTTCCTAATGTTGTATACTCACCTATGTGAGCTCATCCGCTCCTGCGAAGCTGTTTTATCACCTACAATTCAGACAGATTAGAAGCAGCTGCAGTGCAGTGGGATAGATTGGCAGCTTCCTCTGGGTCTTGTTTTCCAGAAATTATCTTTATTTTGAATGTATTTCTTATCTATTTGAAGATAATTCCTCCCCAGCCCTCTGTCTCCACCATAGCCACTCTTATTTGACCTCAACCAGGACCCCAATCTTAGGGATGTTATGTACAAAGCAAGCCCCAAGATAAATTAATAAGAGAAGGGAACTTTCCAAGTCTGTGGAAAGCTCAAAGTTGCCCTTTGGAGAAAACAATTGATTCTTTCTAACATCAAACACAAAGACTTGTCTTTCCTTAGAAACATGGATTACTGTCTCATTCACCTCTCTCTGCTCTAACTTACTGTGTGATTTTGGGCATGTTATTGATGACTAAAGCTCAAACTCCTCACTTGTAAAAAGAAAATAAAAAGGTCTGTCTTACAGAGATGTTTTGTACATTCAGTCTCTAGCACAGAATTTGGTAGGCATATGTATCAGTCAGGATAGGTTAGGTTCTGAGACAGTAACAACCAAATTGAGCTTCTCAGGGACTTAAAACGACAATTATTTCTTGTGCATTCTATACGGCCAGTCAAATTTGCGAGGGTCCTCTGTACTCTGTAGCTCTGCAAGGATCCAATCTGATGGAGGCTTCACTAACTTATGACATCAATGTCTCAATATCAGGCTTCAGGGTGACTTGGACATTTAGTTACATTTCATTAGATAAAATAAGTTGCTTGGCCATGTTGTACTTCAAAGGTGCAGAGGGGTACAATCTTTCTGTGTCCTTGGATTGACTGGAGAACTAGACCCATTGCTGTACACAAAAATATCTGAGTATCTAGTTTAGCCACCTCCCATTTTCAAAAATTCATCAGTGTGCACAATACTAAGAGAACAATGTTTTAATTCAAACACACATGTTAATGAAAATAGTATTTGATGTGTGTGTGTGTGTGTCTATGTTGGGGGAGGGGGTATGTGCTGTGTACCTGTGTACAGTGTGACTGGATACGTGAGGAGAGTATAAGAAA
Organism: Cacajao melanocephalus; assembly: GCA_963573385.1. Taxonomy (NCBI): domain Eukaryota; kingdom Metazoa; phylum Chordata; class Mammalia; order Primates; family Pitheciidae; genus Cacajao; species Cacajao melanocephalus. The sequence goes on from CAUYLG010048410.1 coordinate 19,651, forward strand.
TATATTGACAACAGTTATTGATAATAATATGCCAGTTTTCTATAAATTTCTAGAGGTTAATGAAGTAAATAATTAATGATGCATTTTGGATATATATCAATGTAAGCCCAACATAAGCTTCCGAATCCCCAAAAGAAACTCATCAACTTCCCAGAAGAGCTAAAACTCTTATGGAGAAAAAGGAAACATTAAAAAACAAACCCTAATTGTCCTCACGGTCCTCCTCTTTAGTTATTAGCAAATAAAGGGTAAAACAACATCTTGGATTAGGAGTTACCCAGGTTAGCTGTATGATAGTGGACAAATCACATCACCTCTCTGAGAATTATTTTCCTTAAATGTAAAACAACAATGATATCCTGTTTGACTTTGCAGTCTTGTGCTTAATGCATCAACCCCCTTGAGTGTTGTTTGGGTTCTCAGTGATAGAGGGCCTATTACATTGATGGTGAGACTCATTTTATCCTTGCATAGTGCTGTTAGAAAGTTATTTCTTACGTTAAGCTGAAATCTGTTCTCCATTGGCCATTTAAGACAGGGATACTCTTTCTGCACTTCACCAGTTCTTCCAGAAGGCAGTATATCCCCTGAATTCTGTGCATGTTCTCTGAACTTTTCCATTTCATTTATTCTGCCTTGGTGTACATGGCGAAACTATTTAAGAACATTTTTCTTTAAATATAACAAGTGAACTGGATACCACATGTGCTCTGAACCACTGCTAATATGCCTTATAAAATAATAAAGAAAAAGTATGAAGAGAAGTGAAATAAAAAGCTCTGTGTGTGTGTGCGCATGTGCACATGTGCATGTATGCATGTATTTCAGTCTTTATTTTTGTGGCTGCTCGTTAGGCCATGGTTGCTGTTTATAACTTCTTTCCTCTGCGATTGAATCCATGTTCACGTTCCCCTTATCCACTATCTCCATTAATCAACGTTCTTTACTAGGTAGGCAGCCCCAATCTTCATTTCTACCTGGTGAAAATCCTTGGTTGTTTTGTTTTCTATCTTGGTTGCTGCAGTTTCCCATTCATTGTTACTATTGCACATGGAAATGCTAACATTTCCCCAAGAGAATCCTCCAGGTTCCAAATCTACTCTTTCCTGACCTATTTCCTATTGAAGACAACTCAGATTTCCTATTGATGATCAAGATCAATTATCTAGCTAGAATGGTCACTTTTTTCCTCCCATGGGTTTAGTGATGTAATAAGCCTGAAATGGCACAATGACACAATCATTGTGTCCCCTGGTGAAAATATTTCTCCATTGACGACTTAAACTTTCAAATCAGAACAGTTCCAAGTTGTAGAGACAGAGAACAAATACTCTGTGAATGAGTACAAGAGTAAGGATTTGTTCCCAAACCCATATATCCTGGCTGTGGGAGAAATAGCACCATATATTAGTTGCTTATTTAAAGCATATACTGCACATTTTAAGATATAACCTAAAACTTTTCAGAATGTTTTTTCCTAATAGGCCCTATCATTGAGTCCTCAGTAAATCATTCCATCAGTCTAGGATGCTAGATGCTTTTAGCGGATGGGTTACATTGTAAGGTCATTGAATTCCAGAGTAAAAGCTAACTGCCACATTTCTTTTGCCATAAAATGAGTTTCCTGTGTTCAGAAGTAATGTTGCATTTTATTCCATGGTGGTGAATAAAACATTCTGTCAGTCTATAGATGGTGGTTCTGACAATACATTGTGGGGGCAGGAAAGACAAATCTATATCCAGAATATGCATCTGTTGTGGTGAAGACAAATCACTGTCCCTTCTATGATGAAAATAACTCAACATCACTAGCCTGATATAAGGCCATTTCCCCAAAGAAATGATGTAACTATGATGTAAAAATAGACATATCCATTTATGTTCATAAAAATCTTAATAAGATTATATACTTTAGCCCATTAAATTATGTGCTGGGAATTTATTCTCAAAAAACAATGGAATATAAAGACAGTTTTTTATGCCCAAAGGAATGGCATGTTATTAGTAAAACCTGGAGAACAACCTTAGCATCCTACAATGAGAGGCTGAGAATTAAATTATGTGCATAAGTTTAAGGAATTATTACACAGCATTTAATAACAGTAAATAATAACAAATAAACTCTTATTGTTGTGTTTAAAAAAGCAGGGTAAAATATTTGTTGTATAGAAGATAACATTATTAAGATAAAGAAAAACTTATTAATAAGAAAAAAAATCAAAGCCTGGAAAGCACCCCGTGTCCAATCAATTGCCATTTGCTCTTCCTAAATGTCTCCTGCATCTGTGGACTCCTCTCCTTCTCCATTACTCCCATCAGTGTCCTGTTGCTGCCTCTCATCTGGAAGACAGCAGCAGCTTCCTAATAGCCTCTCCCCAGGAACCCCTGCCTCATTCAGATGCATTCTCTGCACTACAGTGGGAGGGACTTTTAAATATGAATTTGATTATAGAATTTTTCCTGTTTAAACCCTTTAATGGCTTTTCATTTCTTTAAGATTAAGTTCTAAAATATTCAACATGCCTGAAAAGGCTATCCGTGATTTTGGCCACAGCAGACCTCTGCAGCCTCATGATTTCTTGCCCATATACCCCAGCCACTGTAGGTCCACATTCAGTCCTGCTTTCTGTCCAGATGTCCCTGCTCACGGGCACTAAGCTCTAACCCCGAATGTTGTCAGTGATGAGTGTTAGGTACTAGGTTATGCAAATTTCTGTGTCTTTCCTCCGATTTTCCTGTTTCATTTTTAAAAATATTCTTTAAGGAACAGGAACCTTTGTTAAGTAAAATATAATTAATACTAGAATAATAAATGCATTCAGGTTGATATTTTTTATTTTCCCACTAGACTAGGAGCTACTATAGACAAAGTATTTCAAGGGATGACTAATTAGACTACAAATTTCAGGCAGAATGCCTACTGCTGCACAGAAAGAAAAAGAGGGACTAAGGATCTGTGTCATCCACTTATAATTATTTCGTAATTACAGAATAAGTGGAAAAAACATTACCATCAGGCCGTCAGGACTCAGAATAAATCTTCATAAGAGACTGTTACTATGAAAGGAGTAAAGGAGAGGTGCCCTCTCCTTTTTCATGGTTTAAAGTGGAAGTGCTCCTCCCCACCCCAAGATTCACCCCGTAGCCTCCCACCCTTCCACCCCCAGGGGATCTCAACATAAATCCCTCCCTGGTGGTGAATTCCCCAGGCTCCCAGATAGGAAGCACAATCCTGGGATTTCTCTCTCTCTCTCAGCTCTGCTGCTTTCAACAGAATTTTTAATCCATAAAAGTTTTTAAAAACCTTTTCTATTTTTTAAAAAACCATTCAGTAGAAAGGCAGTTCTTAGAATCAGTGTCTTCTATGTCATTTAAGTCCATTCACAATTATTAAGAAATGCTGCGGTGGCCAGATGCTTTTGCAGCTGTTCCTGCACTGGATTGGTGTATCTGGTTGTTCCTCCTTTCTCCCTTCTGACTCCCATGACAGCTCTCCTCATTCATGGGCTCTACTATAGAGAATGCTTTACCAGACAGTTGATGTATCCAGGATGAATCCTTGCATCACAGTATCTAGTATATCACTGGACTTCTGCTAGGACAGACATAAACCATCCATGGTCTACTGTTCATCTGATTTCAAGGTGATGGCCGTGGTCTCAGGAAAGGGTTTTCAGCTTGTAGAACCACGTGAAAACTTCTGAGGTCGTAACAGCAGCTTTAGATTGTGGCTCCATTATGACTTCCTCAGGGATATCTTCCTGGATCATTTTGATCAGTTCAAATTGCCCTATTACAGGCTCTCATAACCACATGCTCTCATTATACATGCATTTATGTGATTTCTTTGTGTGTCTCTCTCATTATACTATAAGTTCCACAAAGATGAGAATTATCACCTTCTTTCTTTATGCGTTCTCTCTTTCCCTTTGTGTTTTTATTCACCATTATATCTCCAATGTCTAACCCAGCCCAAGGTGTGTGGTGGGGGCTCAGTAAACTCTTCCTGAATGAATATTGATAAAGCTTACTCAAGGAGTTCTAATTTAAATAATAGTACAGCTTGCATTGGACTAATCATCCCAGAGCAAGCAATAAAAATTATGGACACAATGTAAGAAAAACAACTGGAGCAACCAAAGAGAAACAAAGAGAGGACACAAACCAGTAAAGAATTAATCTTTGAAAAAAGGGAGCCATACTGGGTGAGATGTACATTTATTTTTCTCTTGAAGACACTCTAATAGTTGCAGAGTGTGCCAGCTAGAACTCAGGCCACCCTCTTTTGGGTCTGAGTTGTCAGAATTTCCTGATCCTGGAAAATTGATAAGGAAAATTCTAAGAAAGAGTAGAGTCAGAAAGAATACAGCCAGAAGTCCATATACAGTCATTCCTCAGTATCTGTAGGAGATTGGTTCTAGGACCCCCCCCTACCAATATCAAAATCTGTGGATACTCAAGTTGCTTGTATAAACTGATGCAGAATTTGCTTATACCCTATGCACATTCTCCAGCAAACTTTACATCATCTTTACATACACTTACAACACCTAATACAATGTAAATAATTGTCATACTGTATTGGTTTTTTAATTTTTATTTTTTGGGGGGGCATTTAATTATTTTTTGATTTTTGTTTGAGATGGGGTCTCACTCTGTTGCCCAGGCTAGAGTACTGTGCTGCGATCTTGACTCACTGTAACCTCTGCCTCCTGGGCTCAATTGATCCTCCCCTCTCAGCCTCCCAAATAGCTGGAATTACAGGGCCATGCCACCATGCTCAGTTATTTTTTGTATTTTTTTTTTTTTGGGTAGAGATGGGGTTTTGTTACATTGCCCAGACTGGTCTAGAACTCCTGGGTTCAAGTGGTCCACTTGCCTCTGCCTTCCAAAGCACTGGGATTACAGGTGTGAGCCACCATGCCCCATAATTTTTTGAATATTTTTTATTTGCAGATGGTTGAATCAATGAATGGGCAATCATGATACGTAGGACCCACTGCCTGAATTATTCTCTAATCTTCATCTGACTTCCAAACTATGCATGTGCATGTTTGGGTGAAACTCTGGATCTGAGAGGCAATATGAAGAGCTTGAAGGATGAATAAACTAAGCAGAGTTGTAATCTGCTGCTTGCCACAGCGGAGTAAGAGTTTGGAGTTAGAATATCTCTGTGTGAGAGGGGTTTGTTAAATACCTTTGCTTTTTCACTGAACATCTAGAAAGGACATACTTTAGAAGTAAAGACTACTTCTGAGAACTAAGACATTTGCAAAAGCAGCATAGTACCACCCCAACAAAGGCTAAAACTAAGTACTTAAGGATCAAGGTGCTCTGTGAATAATATATTTAACTTCTAGAACAAATAAGCAACACTGTTCCAAATATGTTAACGAAAGAGTCTCTACAATGTATTAAAAGCAATACTCAAATCACAATTTAAAAAATCATTTGTGGGAGGCCAAGGCTGGAGAATCACCTGAGATTGGGAGTTTGGGACCAGCCTGACCAACATGGAGAAGCCCTGTCTCTACTAAAAATACAAAATTAGCCAGGTGTGGTGGCACATGCCTGTAATCCCAGTTAATCAGGAGGCTGAGGCAGGAGATTTACTTGAACCCAGGAGGCGGAGGTTGTGGTGAGCCAAGATCGCACCATTGCACTCCAGCCTGGGCAACAAGAGTGAAATTTTGTCTCAAAAATCAACAACAAAAAAATTATGTGCAAAGAAACGACAATGTGATCCATCTTCATGAAGAAACACATCAATAAAAAACAGGCCCACAGATGACCAGAGATTGTATACTGCAGGTAATTATTTTAAAATAACCAACATAAAAAGTGTTAAAGAAATAGACATAATAAATAAAGAAATGGAGAATTTTAGAAGAGATATAGAAACTTAAAAAGGAATCAAATATACATCTTAAATATAGCTAAAATAAAAAAAATAATTGGATGAGATTGACAGCAGATTGGGACCAACGAAAGAAATTATTCATAAATTTAAAGATACATTATTAAAACATCCTTAATAAGAACACAGAGAAAGCAAGAAAAACTGAAATACAAAATAAAACATAACAAAAACCTGTAATTTAGTCCCAGAGGGAGAGGAGAGTGAGAATTGCACAGAAAAAAAGAAAAAAACTGAAGAAATATTGACCAAACTATCACAAAGTTTGATAAAACAAAAACATCAACTTATAGACTCAAGAAGCCCAGGAAACTCCAGGAAGAACAAATACAGAGCAAATTACACCTGAACACATTATAGTCACACTGTAATCAACCGAAGCAAAAGAAAAAGTTTTAAAAGTATTTAGAACAGGGGATAAAGACATATACAGGAGAATCTGGAGAAGACTAACAGCATATTTATTATTAAAAAGAAAGAAAAAAGAAAATAATAAAAATTAGAAGATAAAGGAATGACATAGTGTCAGGGCATGGGATGAGGTGTGGGGAGACACTATCACATAGATTGTTTTGTTTCACCAAGTGAAAGTATGTTTTTTAAAAATGAAGAAAAAATAAAGATACTTCCCAGATGAGCTGTAAACAGAAGCTAAGAAAATGGATTCAGACTGACACTACCAGAAATGCTCAATAAAGCTCTTCAGGATGAATGTAAATGATACAAAATGAACACTTGAATCCAAAACAAAGGAAGGAAGAGTACTATGAATAGTATATATGAAAAGCTCTATTTTCCTTTCTCAAATGTTATAAAATGTAATGAACTGTTTAGAGCAAAAATAATAATAAAATGATGGTTTCCAGCAAAGGAAAAATAAAACATGATGATTGCAGAAATAGAGGACGAGAAGATACTATTTACAGCTCTTACATTGTATATGAAGTGATATAATGTCAATTCAGTATCGATGTAGATAAGTTAAGTAAGGATGCTTATTGTTATTATTAGAGCAACCATTGAAAAAAAGAAATAAAAGCAAAAAAGCCAATAGAAGAGATAAGTTGAATAACTAAACAAAAAAACCAACAGCATGAGTAATCCAAGAGAAGACAGGAAACTTGGAATAAAAATGCTCAGAACTAAGAGCACAGATAAACAACAAATAGCAAGCTGTTATATTTAATCCAAATTATATTAATACTTACATTAAATGTTAATGAACTAATCATTCCAATCAAAAAGCAGGGGTTGTCACACTGGATATAAAGAAAGAATTAAGTACTTGTTTTTTTTTAAGAGATACATATTATTTATAAAGACAAAAGTGAATTAAATGCAAAAAGATAAAAAGCATGCTGAGCAGAACCTCATTATCTGTGTGGAAATAAATATGAAAGAATTCATGTTGCGTATTAGGCAAAATAGATTTCAAGGCAAGGAGTATTACTGTTGATAAAGGGCATTATTTCACAATGATTAAATGGTCAGTTACTCAAGAATACCTAGAAATTCTAAATGTATGCAATAAACAACAATACTCCAAAACACATAAAGAAAAAGTTGACAAAAGTAAAGGAATAAATAGAAAAATACGCATAGTCAATACTTTTAATACCATTCAGTTAGAGTTGCTATAACAAGCAGATAGCATGACCAGGTGTGGTGGCTCACACCTGTAATCCCAGCACTTTGGGAAGCTGAAGCAGGTGGATTGCTTGAGCTCAGGAGTTTGAGACAAGCCTGGGTAATATGGCGAGGCCCTGTCTCTACCAAAAATATAAAAAGTAGCCGGGTATGGTGGCACGTGCCTGTGGTCTCAGCTTTTTGGGAGGCTGAAGTGGGAGGATTGCTTTGAGCCTGGGAGGCAGAGATTTCAGTGAGTCGAGATCCCACCACTGCACTCCAGCCTGGGTAAGAGTGAGAACCTGTTTCCAAAAGAAACAAACAACAAACAAACAGGTAGATAACAATGCAGAAAGAATGCAGAAGATTTGAAAATAGTGTTAACCAACTTGATCATACAACATTTGTAGAACATATACCCAGCAATTTGCAGAATACGTGTCCTCTTTAAGTACATATGGGACTTTTATAAAGATAGGCCTTTTGCTGGTTCTTAAAACAAGTCTCAATAAATATCAGCTGGTTAGAATCATACAGAGTTATTTCTCTGACAGAAGTAGAACAATATTTGAAATTAATAAGATATTCAGAAAAACCCAAAATGTTTGGAAATTGAAGAAATTACACAGGAGGTTAAAATATTTTGAAATGAGTGATATTGAAAACACAACATACTAAAATTGGTGAGAGGTAAAGAAATGCTTAGAAATAAATGTATGGCTTTAAATGCTTATATTAGAAAATGGTAGATTTCAAATCAGTGATCTACACCTCTACCATATGAGAGGTACTCTACTAAGTAAAAGAACAAATTAATCTCAAAATAAGTAAAAATGGGAAACAATAAAGATCAGAAATTATTCTATAGAAAATGGACTAATAATGAGAAATGTTGACCAACAGAGAAAGTCAATAAGGTCAAAGTATTTTCTTTAAAAACATTTTTAGACCAACTAAGGAAAGAAGAGAGAAAACATCAATTACTAATAACAGTATGATAGAGAAATAACTTCTGTGTTGGTAATCCCCAGACTCTTCTTAGGGCTGAAAATTTGCTAGGAGGATTCCCAGACCTCAGCACACTACCCCTGGCTAAGATTTTTTTACCGCATGCTTAGGATTGAAGAAGTTTCCTCTAAAATTCAGGTGTTGAAACTTAATGGCCAATGTGATTGTACTGAGGGAAGATCTTTAAGAGATGATTAGGTCATTAAGGGTCCTTCTCCTATGAGTGGAATCAGGTGCCCTTATAAAAGGGCTTGAAGGAGGAAGTTTGTCTCTCTTACCTTTCTACCTTCTGCTGGGGGAGGACGCAGAGTTTCTTGCCTCCAGAAAATGCAGCAACAATGTTTCTTCTTGGAAACAAACAATAGCCCTCACCAGACAACTGAACCTGCTGGTGCCTTGATTTGGAGCTTCTCAGCCTCCAGAACTGTGAGTAATAAATATCTGTTTCTTATAAATTACCTAGTCTGTGGTATCCTGGGTATTCTGTTACAGCAGCGCAAAACAGACTATCACACAACCAGAGGAAACAAAGTAAAATCTGAAGGAAAAGGTACATGAAGCAGAGTGCAGAGGAAACCAGATGTAAGGTTTCAAACGTGCTCTCTCCATGGAACCACACAGGATATGCTTAGTTCCCCCACAGTGACTTGTGACAACATGTATGAAGTATCTAATGACCCCATCAGAGATCTCAGTGTCTAGGATTTTTACTGGAAACTATTCACATTGGTGACCTCCATCCAGCATACACCAAAATTGCAGACTCTCAGAAGGAAAGCATGTATGCAGCATAAACCACATTGCTTGTGCAGTTTAGTTAGTGCACAACTCTTATCAGATAGGGTGGCAAGGATCCTTCCAAAATAAAAGTTTTCAGATGCCAGCCAAGGGCCACATTTGAAATGATAGCAAATGATAGTCCTCAGAACTTTGATATTAACTCTTCTGCACAACTATATGCCCTGCAAATATTGCAAAACTAACAGCTTTATGCCAATATCAGAATGATAGAGGATAAATGACTGCAGATCCTATAAATATTACAAAACCACGACTTGGTGTCCATATACTTGTCAACTAAAAACAGCAAATTTCTTGAAAGTGACAACATACTAAAAAACAAAAAATATGAATGGTAATATATCTTTTAAAGAAATTGAATCAGGAAAAAATCTATTGACAAGAAAACTCCAGACTCATATGAACACTCCGAAAAATTCTATAAAACAAAGAAAAAAAATAACACTAATTTCACAAACTGCTTCAGAAAATAGAGATTAGGGAACACTTATGACCTATTTTATGAGGTTAATATTACTCTGATACCAAAACCTGCCAAGAATGAGACAATAAATTACATTCCAAAATCCTTCATGATTATCAATGCAAAAGTTCTTAAAAATATGTTGAAGAATTAACTCAGAAATATATAAAAGGAATGTATCCCAGGTATGCAAGGTGGGGTTAGCGTGCCTGAATCAATCAATCAAATTAACCGCATTATATATAGGGAAGAAACCTGTTTTTCTTTACTCTTATGGTACTTTCAATACTTCCCTTATGACACCAGAAATGTGAAGGTTTTTTCCTACAGCAGTCAATTTTCGAATTTTCTTGGGATACCAACGAGCTGTCTTACAACTCAATTTCCACACTATCTACCTGGAATCAGCAGAGATCCCATAAGTTAAGGGCTCAGTTCCACGAGACTGTCCCCCCACTTCAGACACCAACTGCCAGTGGTGAGTCTTTATGCGACCCACAATTTCTGTCTGACATGCTACAAAACTGGTGGTCCCCAGGAGCTTCTTTTCATGTTCAGTCATTTGCTAGAACAGCCACAGAACTCAGGAAAATACTTCCTTGTGTTTACTGGTTTATTATAAAATGGAGGATATGACGAAGGCTGTAGATGACCAGCCAGGTAAAGAGACACACAGGATGAGGTCCATAAGGATCCACACTGCCAGTGCTTCAGTCTCATGGAGTTGAGGTACATCGCCCCTCCTGGCACGTGGATATGTTTACCAACCTGGAAGCTCTCTAAGTCCCATACTTTAGGGATTTTTATGAAGGCTTCATTATGTAGGCATGATTGGTTATTAACTCAGTCTTTAGCTTCTCCCTCCCTCCCTGGAGGGATGGGGGCTGAGGATGAAAGTTTTGTGATGCATGACTTGGTTTTTTGGTGGCTGGTCCCCATCTGGGAGCCCATCAAGAGTCATCTCATTAGAACAAAATATGTTCCTGTCACAAGGAATTCCAAGAGATTTAGGAGCTCTGTGTCAGAAACCAAAGCCAAAGACCAAGTATAAAAATAAAAGATATCCTTAGAAGCCCTATCACGGAATGCAGAGTTTGTAAATAAACACACATTTATATGTTCAATAATTTTCAATAAAGGTGCCAAGGTAACTAATTAAATGAAAAAAGAAAAGTCTTTAAGAAAAGTGTTGGACAAACTAAATGTCTATATGGAAACAAAAAGGTACCTCAATCCTATATCATTCACAAAAATTAATTTCAGCTCGATCATAGACCCAGGCATACAAATGAAAACTATAAAACTTCTAGAATAAATATACAATAATATCTTCATGCTCTAAGGGAGATGAAATTTCTTACACAGGGCTAAAGAAGCACTAATCATAAAGGAAAAACCTTAAATTGGACTTTAGCAAAATTAAAATCTGCTCTTGGGAAAAAAAAAAAAACACCATTGAGAAAGGCACAGACAGGGAAAAATATTTGCAAAGGGTTAATATTCAGGGTATTGAAAGAACTGCTAAAGTTCAACAATAAAAACATGATAGGGAAATGGACAGATTACTTGCAAAATGAGGTATATAATTAACCAACAAATATATAAAAAGGATGCATTTTATAATTAGTCTTCAGGGAAGTGCAAATCAAAATCCCATGAGATACTACTTTACAGACATCAGAATGGCTAAAATTAGAGAGACTGGCAATACCAAGGGTTGGTGAGGATGTAGAATATTCTGTAACTTCCTTACATTGCTGATGGGAATGTAAAATAGTTCAGCTATAGTGAGAAACAGTTTGTTAGTTTCTTATAAAGCCAAAAATATACCTACCCTATGATTCAGAAATGCTACTTTTAGATATTTACCCAAATAAAATGAATGTATATTTCCACAATAAGATTTATAAAAGAATATTCTTTTTTTGTTGTTTTATTTTTTTTTTCTTTTTACTTAGTTGTTTGGCTTTTATTAATTCTCGTCTGTCATTTTTGGCTTGTTTGGGGACCTTAAAAAAAATGCTTCCTAAAACATAGCACAGACTTCAGGAAATACTTGTTCAATGAAGGGACAGGCAGGGCCTGGTCATGGTTGAGAGTGGAACCCTGGCTGGCGTCAGGTGTGCCCAGCACAAGCTGAACCCCACCCCATTCACCGTGCAGCCATTCCTGGCATCCCTGACATGAGGTCAGCTCTTGTTGGCTTTCAGTGGAGGTCACTAGTGTTTGTAAAAGAATATTCTTAATAGCTTTATTTATAATAGCCAAAAACTCTTATCAACCTCAATGTCTATCTACAGGTAAATGGATAAACAAAGTATAATATATTTTTCTTTTTCTGTTATTTTTTGAGGCAAAGTCTTATTCCGTCACCCAGGCTGAAGTGCAGTGGCAAGAACATAGCTCATTTCAGCCTTGAACTCCTGGGCTCAAGCAATCTTCCCACCTCAGCTAGGATTGTAGAAGCATGACACTATGCCCAGCTAATTTTTTATTTTTTGTAGAGACATAGTGTCATTTGTTGCCCAGGCTGGTCTCAAACTCCTGACCTCAAGTAATCTTCCTGCCTCCACCTTTCAAAGTGCTGGGATTATGGGCATAAGCCACTACACCTGGCCTGATATATTTACATAATGTAAAGAGAAACTAACTTTTACTACGCACAACAGAAGAGACAAATCTTTAAAGCATTCTGTAGGGTAAAAGAAGCTAGACATAAAATAGTATACACTGTATGATTTAATATATTTAAAGTTCTAGAATAAGGAAAACCTAGTGGTTACAGAATCCAGAACAGTGATTGCCTCTAGAAGATAAGTAGGGTCAGGTGGGTATTGAGTGATAAGGGTGGAGGAAACTTTCTAGGGTGATGAAAATAGTCTACATTTTTATTGGGATGGTGGTTACATGGAAAATACATTTGTCAAACCTCCATGAGCCTCACACTTAAAATTAGAAAATTTTGTTGTCTGTAAATAATAATTCAGTTATAGAAACTAAAAACCAAAAACATTTATCTCGCTGGGGACGGGGTGGTAAAAACAAGCTGGATTGGGTTCTTCAAGCCAGGATTCCTGGTTCTAAACCCCACGCTGTTTCTCTCTCCTTTGCCACCTCCTGAGCAAAGTCCTCACTTTGAGAAGAGGCAGCTGCCAGCTTTGAATTTGTGTCTTCTCAGCCCCCTGTCTTACCACAGAGCTCAAGAAGCCCACCCCACTGATGCCTATGGAGGAGCTTTCTCTACTTCTGCCTCCATATCATGTTCTTTGATAAAAGCCTCCCTGCTGGAACAACTGCCTTCCTTAAGCCCATGTGCTTGTGCAAATTTGTGGCTGATTTCTCCCAGGGGAACAATCTCCACTTAAATTCAAAGCCGTTGAGGGGCTCCTCTAATCTCAAAAGCATTTGTAGAGCTGAACGCTGCATTTTTATTCCCAAGGTGAAGTTCCCAGAATCACCAAGCCTCCCTAGTGTGTGTGCACTCAAACCGGCACCACTTTGGTCAAGTATTCCTGTAACTGTTAGGAGATCCTGAACCCCAGCTCACAAGATAACGTGTTGTCCTGAGTTCCTTGCTCTCTAAGGGATAGAAGCTGTATGCTCTTGCTTCCTGAATGCCCATCAGCTGCTGGCAGGGATGAGGGTTTTATATCCTGATCACTGTCCCCTGGCAGACAGGCACCGCCCTTCCCAACCACACTGTGAGTGTTTTCTCCTTCACAAACAATTGCTAATGATGTTTTCTCTCTGGACTGACACCTGCCTTATTAGAAGCCTGCTCCACTCAGCAGCAGCACCTGAGCAAGGACCTGGGCCTCCAGCCTGCCCAAGGCAAGCTGAGCCCAATGGGGGAATGACTTACAGAGGCAGTTCAGAAAATCAGAACTGAGATTCAGAGACTTCTGAATGGTTATGTCCCCCAGGGATACATGATGGTGATCCGTGGGTATTTTCAGAGTCACTCTATTTGATTTTATTTTTGAGTTTCGCTGGCCTTTGTATAATGAAATACAACAAGCTTGCTTTCTTTAGGTACACATGGTTTGCATTTTGGAGAGCTCCCTCCTACAGGCAGATGCATTCATGGGCTGGGGGAGTTTGCCAATCTGAAAATAAAGTGGAGAGAATGCCCACCTGCATTCCTTTTGTCAGCTCTTTGCAGATGAATGTAAAAGGGCAGGGGTTCCGTGGCTGCCTGTATCTGAGGAAAGAGCTGTGAGGAAAGGAAATGCCATGTGGAGTTTGCACAAGAAGAACACTGAGCAGGGGAGTTGAAAGATATCTTGCTATAATGAGAGAAACAGTCCAGCAGACAGAAGTGTCTGCCCACCCCTGACATCCTGCTACTGGGAAAACTCAAATCATTCTGGGAAGCTGGCATCCTTTAACGTTTCCCAGGCTGGCAGCTCCAGGGGGTTTGGCCTGCGGAGACAGGAGGACATTAAGTGCATGATTCAGGCAGAAGGCACACAAATGTCCAGTTCTGACCCCAAAGTGGTTTCTGAATGCTGTGCTGATCTGGAGCCCCATGCTAAGGACCAGCATGTGCCACAGATCTCTCTGCTGCATGCCCCCAGCCTGTGGCTTCTGTTGTCCTTGCCTATTGGCCACAGGCTTGGCTGCAGTGGGCTGGCTGTGATCAGAGAGGAGAACAGAAGACAGCTGACACCAGAAGAGCAGGTTTTCCGTCTTCAGAAAATGAGTCAGGGGGGCACAGTGACCAGGCCTGGGCAACATAAAGCAGATCGAAGGTCAAGCCCAGACTCAGGAATAAACAGCTGTGTATTTGAATCCCAGCTTTGCCTCTTGTTAGCTGTCTGGCTTTGGGAAACACCATCTGCCTTTTTTTGAGCCTGTTGTTTCTTCTTCTGTGGACTGGGGGTTGGTAGGAAAATATATATATACATATGTACATATAGAGAGAGAGAGAAAGAGAGAGACAGAGTCTCACTCTGTCACTCAGGCTGGAGTGCAGTGGTGTGATCTCAGCTCACTGCAAGCTCCACTTTCCAGGTTCAAGTGATTCTCCTGCCTCAGCCTCCCAAGCAGCTGGGACAATAGGCACACGCCACCACAACAGACTGATTTCTTATATTTTTAGTAGAGACAGGGTTTCACCATATTGCCCAGGCTGGTCTCAAACTCCTGACCTCGTGATCCACCTGCCTCAGCCTCCTAAAGTATGAGATTACAGGTGTGAGCCACCACGCCCAGCCGGAAAATATAAATTACATGGTTGTGAGAATCCAAGCAGACAATGGACTAGTTAATGAAGTACTCAGCTCTGGGCTTGGCACATAGCTGCCGTGACATCAGTGGTGATCTTTGATTTAGTAAGTTTAATTTTGAGTCATAAACCTGAGTTTGAGACTAGCGTTGGTCATTTAAGAGATTTGGTGCTTTGGGCTACACATCCAGAGTCTTTCAAATATCATTTTCCTTACTTACAAGACAAAGTAACACCCAACTCATGGAAGTGTTACACTTCCAAGAAACCTTCCCTGGTCCCCTGTCATGTGGAGGACAGCTTTTCAGGCTTCACATAATACTCTTGATAAAACACAGATCCTGCTTCTATAGCTGTGGCAGGGCCTGGGCTACTGCATATCGAATAAGCATCTGGGCGATGCTGATGCTTCAGGTCCATGGACCATGCTTTGAGTAGCAAGGATGTAGAATTTGTTATTATTTGTGCATATCCATTATCATAATGGTACTCATAAGCATGTTTGGGGTTGTGTTTGTGTGTGTGTGTTTTCTCATGTCTCCCCTGTAAGTGGGCACACCTATAGGACAGGGACCATGTCTCTCTCTCTCTCTCTGCCTCGCTCTCGCTCTCTCCAATCTTCACAAGTGAGTCTTCCATTGACCAGGGCTCAAGATAACTTTCACAGGCAGGAGGGTAGGTAGCAGCTGCTTCCTCTGTATACCTTCTGAATCAAATCACCCACTGTGATCTGGGATGGGGAAGCCCAGCTACGTCTACTGAGTAACTCTCTTGTTCCATCTTGGGTACCCTCCAGACTGCCTTTTATTCTCAGAATCCAGTGTCCTCAGGGATGTCTTGCTCATAAACAGAGGTTTCTCTTCACCTCCACCCACTGCTGTGTTGGCTTCTAGAATTTGGTCCTGAGCTTTGAGCCCAGGGTTCAGTGTCCCTTCAGTCTGATGTCTGTAACTTTCTACCCATGGACCTATAGGCTGATGCCCTGGATAGAGCGTCATTGTCCATCCACCTGACCCTTCAGGCTCAGCACTCTTTGTCTCCATTCCTGGATCTGTGACCTATGTGCTGGAAATCTGAATTAGCTCTCAGTGCCCTCGGGAAGCTGGGTCTGATCCTGAACTGAACCGACAGAGGATGTCCACCACGTTTCCACCCTGCAAACCCCGCTCCCTCTACTCAGCTCACATAACATTTGGGCTGGTAGGAGCCCCTTACCAAATGACCTCATGCTTTTCAGTGTGCAGAGTTATGAACTAGGGAATCACCAAATTGTTGACAAAATGGTTGCAATATGAGAAGAAGTAATGTTTTTCAGGTAAGAGAGAAAGAATAAAGAAGACATTCTTCTCTTCAGTCTTATCAAGGAGCTCTTAGTGTCTAAGGGTAGACATGAGTGCATGAATCAAGAGTCAGAGGAAGCTTTTTGACAGAGGACAGAGTCTCTCTCGCCCAGGCTGGAGTGCAGTGGTGCGATCTCGGCTTACTGCAAACTCCGCCTCCTAGGTTCAAGCGATTTTCCTGCCTCAGCATCTCGAGTAGTTGGGATTACAGGCACCCGCCACCATACCCAGCTAATTTTTGTATTTTTAGTAGAGACAAGGTTTCACCATGTTGGCCAGACTGGTCTGGAACTCCTGACCTCAGATGATCCATCTGCCTCGGCCTCCCAAAGTGCTGAGATTACAGGCATGAGCCACCGCGCCCATCCAGAGGAAGCTCTTACATCCTGTGCATTATCCAAGTCTCTTCCAGCACCAAGAGTGCCCTCCCCATGCACACACACATGCGCACATTCGCACTCACCTCCTCCAGCCCCCACCACAGTGTCGGGCTCAGTCTGTTGTATAGACGCCACTCATTTTAGTTTCATTTAGTTTCTATCTTACTCTGGGTTTTTCTGTCTCTTTCCATCCCTCATTGCCCATCTCTCTCTTTCCCCTCCCTTATCCTCTCCCTCTTTGCCTCCCTCCCTCTGTTTCTCTATTCGCTACTTTTCTAGGCCTCTGTCTTGTTCCTTTATCCCCTCCTCACTCTCTCACTCCCAGTGCTCTATTGGCTTCTCCTCAATGCTTGTCTCTGAACTCCACCTGCTTTCTCTGGTTCTCTTTCTCCCTTGGGCCCTCATATGGTTTGGCTCTGTGTCCCCACCCAAATCTCATCTCGGATTGTCATCCTCACGTGTCAAGGGAAGGACCTGGTGGGAGGTGACTGTAATATGGAAGTGGTTTCTGCCATGCTGTTCTCTTGATAGTGAGTGAGTTCTTGTGAGAACTGATGGTTTAAAAGTATGGCACTTCCCCTTCACTCCCTTGTTCTCAGCCACTGCAATATAAGAAGTACCTCGCTTCCCCTTCCCCTTCCACCAGGACTGTAAGTTTCCTGAGGCCTTCCCAGCCATGCAGAGCTGCGAGTCAGTCAAACCTCCTTTCTTTATAAATTACCCAGTCTCAAGTAGTATCTTTACAGCAGTGTGAAGCAGATTAATACAGGCCGTTTCTCATCTGATTCCATCTCCTAGGGTCTCTGAAGTTCTCTATCTTTCTGTCTCTCTCAGGTTGTGAGCATAATTTCCATCTTAACACATAGCCGAACAAAACTTGAGGAGAGCAGGGAATGGACTGGCTCTTCTCTTCTTCCAAAGCCTGATAATCTGGCTTCAAGCCCTGGAGCTGGCCAAGCTTTGTGATAACCAGTAGACTGCCTTGCCTTTTGGCAGGAGGGTTGCTGGAGAGCCCCACCTAGCACATGAGGATGAGACAACGTCCATGAGTGATGCTGACCACTAAGACAGACAGACACTCTCCTCAGCTATTAGTTTTCAAACCTCTTGGAAGTACATCCTTCCAACCCTCCTAGTGTCCTTCTCTGGGAAAGAAAAATTCTCTTTCCCTATGGCTGCACCTTCATTCTCTGCATTGTGGGGCTCTCTAGAGGGTTGAGCTTATTCGGTTTTCTTCCCTCTTTCCACGTAACTTAAAATAAACATGAATTCTCTTTGTAACAAGAATAAAAAATTATGAAATAAATTAAATGAACATGTCGGGCTAGGCCATCTTTAGGACTCACCTTTTTTGGCACTCACATGCTATGACAGTTCCTGACTTTGTCAACGCAAAATCAAACAAAAAAGACACAGCATGCATGGGCAAACCTAGGTTTCTACATGAAGAGAAGCAATTCTATACAGAAAAGGCCTCTGCTGCTTTGAGGGTCTTTGGGCTTACAAAGAAGAATCTAAGGTTTGTGATCGATATTTCAGAAATATTTTAAAGTGAGCACAGCCAATTAGTGGGTGATTGTCACCTCCCAAACAGTCATTTGGTTGCTCTAGGCTTCTTTCCCAAGGAGTTGAGAAGCTGCTACATCAGGGGTGATAGAGCATTTACATGGTCTAGCTGTGCCCAGAAAAATCACCTGAGTTCTGTGGATTTTGCAGGTAACGTCAAGAATACCAAAGATGCTTTGTATATGAGAAGTCTTGCTTTTGTTTCCTGAGTTGTTGTAGGAGAGTGGGGCTATGTCTATGATATTTGCTGACATGACACTCTCTCTTATATCCTTCTTCATAGCATCATAAAAACAAATGCTTAGTCTAATTCTATGTGTGTGCCTTAGTTGTGTATTATATTATCCCACAATTAACACAATGAAGGGTGATCAGGGCGAGCAGAATGATATTGCTGTGAGTGACCTATTATTATCCGCAGATTACATTTTACATGAAAATTAAATGAATTCTGTCAGAGCTCTGGAGCCAGGGAGAGAAGAAAATGCCTCATTGTTCGGTTCCCTGAGCTGGAGAGACTGCACGTGGCGATAAAGAGACCTGTGTTTGTGCAAAAACAAGGCGTGGGCTTCCAGTTTGAAAGATGCATTTGTTACACCAAAGCTCGAAATAGGAAATGCGTGTGGGCAGAAACAACAGAGTTGAAAGGGGAGAAAACTAATTATTACTACCACCATTTGCGTATTGGGATATTTATATAATGTGTTAAATTTCTTCTGTTGGGAAAATGTTTGTCATATCGGTGAGAATGAAACTTTACCCTTAGAGGGGGTATTCTTAGGCTTGGACACTTTTAGCTCGGTGAAAATTTTTTTCCTTGAGATTATCTCCTGCCTTCTTTTCTCCTCTCATCTTTCAATGGGCGTCATCCTTAGAACATCATCTTTTCCGCCTCTCTCTCTCTTTCATGATCTGCATATGCCTTTGTTGTCTCAATAAATGTCCATTTAGATTGCTTTCTCAGGCATATTGCAGGTATCAATACTAAATAAAAATAAGAGGCAAAATACTACTACCTGGAGCCAGAGTGATTTGGAGAAAGGACATTACCACTGATAAATTTATAAAGAATCAGGAACTCATGGAGTTCTTATCTTGGAGAGAACAAGATAGCTTCAACTAAGTGCTCTGAAATGTGAAGACAACTGGAGTGACCTTGCCCTGTTGGGAAGGGACTTGCGTTCTGGGCAATGATCTCAGTGATGTTTTCTCAATTGTAAAAGGAGATGGAGAAGTTTGCATTGGAACTCCCAGTGGTCTTTTGCAGTTCTGATATTCACAGATCAAATGATCAGTATCTTGACTCATTCATCTAGTAAGTATTTATGAAAGGCATTGTGCTGGGTATAGGAGTAGATTAAATTTGGGACTGATACATACAACTAGTTAGCTAAATCCTAATATCAAACACCTGATAAAACCTTTCCCATTTTTGAAGGGCCTTATTTGAGTATGAAGAGTAGCAACATCCCTTCATGGCTATCGATCTTATGTCTAAACAGGCTTGTGATTGGAAACCCAAATTCTAGGCATGAATGAGAGGGTTTAGTAACTGAATACCAAGGCTGCAGCTTCGCCACGTGCGATGTTGGAGAGTGCATGTAGGAGTCGTCTATGTATGTTTAAATAAGGACTGGTAATAACCAGATTCTTGAGCTCATCTTTTTAATTAAGCGGTGCCACAGACACAGAGTCATTTGTTAATCGTGGTGTTTCGACTATTCCCCCATCCCCTGTTTGGATTTTCTAAAATATTATGCAATGTTAACAATATAACAAATGGAGTTTGGAAAGAGAAGTATACGAAAACCATCCCCCATGCACTGTGAAAATGAAAGGCCATTCGGAGGTTTCAACTTTTTATAAAATTGGTGAAACACTGTACTGATGATCAAGGAAGAAGAAAGCAGTGTTTCTGCAATTTCTTTGTGTCAGAATCACAGATTACTTCAGAAAATTGTGAAACTATTAAGATTCTGAGAACAAATGATTCAGTTGGTCCTAGCTGGGGCCAGAAAATCTGTGTGTTTGACAAACTCTCCAGGTGATCTTATAGATGGTGTTTGGCCAGGCTGAGCAAAATACTGTTGCAAGAGCAAAGTGCTTAAACTCTGTCCATATTAGCTGAGTCATTTTATGTAAGATTCTAAAGCATTTAAGCCTGAAATCTTATGGGAGAGGACGGCCATGAAGATTCGAAGTTAATCTATATAAAGCACCTACATCAGTCTTCACGTATACTTTGTGCTTAATAATAATTGCTTTTATTACCTCCACCCCAGTAAGAAGATTGGGGCTGGCCCAGAGGGTTCTGAGATATAGATATTTCTCAGTGATAGTTTCCAGGCTTAATATGTCACTGCAGAAACCTATGGGATCTGGAGTCCCTGATCAAAACATTCACCCAAGTGGCAGGGGCATGAAACTGGAATAGGACTTCTTACTTAGAAATACTGAGAAAGAGGGTCAGGACATACTGATAGGAGGTGGTGTGGAGAAAGTGCAGAAGACGGACACTGGTGGCCTCTTATGAGTTCCCAGTGCATCTCGGGTAAGCCTGTTAGGATCACTTAAAGTGGCCAGAAGACGATGGCTACTATGTTATATAGTGACTGCAAAGATTCCGGGAAACTCCACACAGACTATCATGAACTCCAGAAGTATCTCACTTGTGAATCAGCCCTAGTATATGCTCTTTTATTTTTCAGTTATTAGTCATACTTAATTATTAGTTAATTTCCCAGAACATTTATAGAAAAAGCATCTTTATGCATGAAGTTTGATTCAGTAATTTGTTCCCAGACTAAAAATAACGATAAAAGATCACATTCAACACTGAGTTACATTTATTTTTGTAACTAGAACATTCTGGAATTTACTTATTTAGGTATTAAGTTTGCAAATGGCATAGATACATTTTTACATTGACTTCTAATTACTAAAATTTCAAATTTCTAAATTTCTAAAATATCAAATTTTTAATTTCTGACATTTCAAAAACGTACTTTCCAGCTGTTTCTAGCTATCATTTTTTAGATAAACATACCATTTACAGTGAGATATTTGCTTATATTCCAGAATAGAATGGCAATTTTCTATTCTGAAAAGGCTCAACTTTCTGTCCCATTTTTCATGAATACTGGAAGCAGAGAATGAATCTGGAGTTTCACAGGTGAAAAGAAACATTTCTATATTGTCAGACCACAAACATGGGTCAATCTGATTCATCTTCAGAATTTCGACCCATTCTTTCATATTTTTTTGAACTGCTTTATTTAATTATAATTAACATGCTATACCTCTTTCCCATATAAAGCGCACGAATGAATAGTTTTTAGAATACTTCTAGAACTGGATTAAAATCATCACGATTTCATTTTAGGACATATTTGCCATTCAAAAAAGAAATCCATTTTCTCTTTATGTCTTTGGGCAACTATTAATATATTTTTGACTGTAGAGTTACCTATTCTGGACATTGCATATAAATTGAATCACATAATGTTTGGTGTTTTCTGACTTATACTTAGCACAATGTTTTCAATGTCCAATTACATTGCAGCATGTATCAGAACTTCATTCTGTTACATAACTTTTATCAGGAGTATACCACACTTTATCGGTTGATTTGTTGCTGAAAATTGGATTGTTTCCATTTTTTGGCTAGTATGAATAGTGCTGCTAGTTTACACAATGTTTACATTGTGTACAAGTTTTTATGTTGACATGTTTTCATTTCTCTTAAGTACATTCCTAGAAGTGGAACTGTGGGATCATGTGGTAACTCTGTTTAACAGTTGGAGGAAGCTCTTTATTTTTACCTGCCATAATTTTACATTCCCACCAGCATTGCATGAGGATTCCAATTTCTCTGAATCTTTGCCAGCACTTGTTATTGTGTTTATTTTTTATGATTACCATTCTACTGGGTATGAAGTGGGGTCTAATTGTGGTTTGATTTGCATTTTCCAGTGACTAATGATGTTGAGCATCTTTCAAGTGCTTATTGAATTTATTTATCTTCTTTGGAGAAGTGTGTATTCAATATTTTGCCTATTTAATTTGGTTATTGTCATTTATTATAAGAGTTCTTTATATATTTTGAATATAGTTACATTATTATCAAATATGATTTGCAAATATTTTCTCTATATCTTTTCATTTTTTTGATAATACCCTTTAATACACTAAAGTTTTTAATTTTGATGAAATATTTATTGAAAAGACTTTTCTTGCCCCATTTTATTGTCTTGACATGTTTGCAGAAAGTCAATCAATCATCGATATCAGGGTTCATTTCTGGACTCTCAATTCTGTTCCTTATGTAGCTATCCTTATAGCAGATGTACTCTGTCTCAGTTCCTGTATATTTATAGTAAGTTTTGAAATAGAATTTAATTTGTGAACTCTCAGGGTTTCCTATGTATAAGATCATCTTATCTTCAAATAGAGATCATTTTACTTTTTTCTTTCTAATTCAGCTGCTTTTCTTTTCTTTTCTTATCTAATTGCCCTGGCTAGCACCTCCAATATGATGTTGAATAGAAGTAATTAGAAGAGACATCGTTTTCTTCTTTTAGGTCTTAGGGGAAATCACTCTGTCTTTCACCCTAAGTGTGATGTTAGCTGTGAGCTTTTTGCAAATATTCTACATCAGGTTGAAGAAGTTATCTACTATTCCTAGTGTGTTCAATGTGGTTTTTGTGGTTGTTGTTGTTGGTCATGAGTGTTAGATTCTGACAGCTTTTTATTCATCTACTGAGGTGAACATATGGTTTTTGTCCTGCATTCCATTAATAAGCTGCATTGCATTAACTGATTTTTCAGATGTTAAACCAAATTTGCATTTTCATGAGAAATTCCGCTTGGCCATGCTGTGCAATTTCCGTGTGTGTGTGTGTGTGTGTGTGTGTGTGTGTGTGTGTGTGTGTGTGTATTACCAGGTTTAGTGTGCTAGTATTTAAGATTTTGTATTTATATTAATAAGAGATTATTCTGTAATTTTCTTATAGCTTATTTGGTTATAGTATCAAGGTAATACTGGCCTCATAGGATGAGTTATAAAACATTCCCTTCCCTCCAGTTTTTTTGAAGAGTTAGTAAAGGTTGATATGAATTCTTTGAATGTTTGGTAAAATTTATTAATGAAGGCATCTGAGTCTGGGGAAATGTTGGGTCAAATTATTAGGCTTCTACATAAAAAATAATAACTTGAATGATTAACTAGAATTAGTTAGAGGTATGCCCTTTGACTTGCTGAGATATCTATCAGGTACTGTTAAACCAGCAAAGCAAAATGCAGAAAACTGTGCTATATGATTGCGTTTCTGGAGAGAATTATATAACATTAATATGTATATATGCCTTTATATAAGTTTGTGTGTTATCATATATTCACTTTTATTTCAAATATATTAATATAAGGTAATAAAAAATATGATCACATCTGTATATAGTAAATTGTTTAATTGCATTTTTATTGGTACATAATAATTATACATATTATAAGGTACATGTGAGGTTTTGATACACAGGTTCAATATATACTGAGAAAATCAAGATAATTAGGATATCAATTTACTTCCTCAAACACTTATCATTTCTATGGAATAGATTCAGGATCATTATTGCTGGGTTGAAGAGTGTGTGTATTTCTAGGCTTAATAAATTTTGCTAGGTTTTTCACAACAGAAATTAACAATTCTGATTTCTACAAGTAATATATAAGAGTACCGATTTTCTTGTATTGCTGCCAAAAAGAACTTTTAAAAAAAATTTAAATTTTTTTTTTTTTTTTTTAGAGTTTCACTGTGTCACCTAGGCTAAAATGCAGTGGCATGATCATAGCTCACTGTAACCTTTAATTTTTAGGCTCAAGGGATCATTTAGCCTCTAACTCCCGAGTAGCTAGGACTGCAGGTGCATGTCATCACACAGGTTTATTTTTTTAAGTTTTATTTTTTATTTTTTGAGACAGAGCCTCACTCTGTTGCCCAGGCTGGAGTGCAGTGATGCAGTCTCACCTACCAGATTCAAGCAATTCTCGTGCTTCAGCCTCCTGGGTAGCTGGGATTACAGGCACTGCCATCACACCTAGCTAATTTTTGTATTTTTAGTAGAGATGGGGTTTTACCATGTTGACCAGGCTGGTCTTGACCTGACTTTAAGTGCTCTGGCCACCTCAATTTCCCAGAGTGCTGGGATTATAGGTGTGCGCTACCATGACCAGCTTATTTTTTTATTTTTAATATTTTGGAGAGATAAGGTCTTGCTACGTTGCCCATGCTAGTTTCAAACTCCTGGCTTCAAGCTATTCTCCTGCCTTGAACTCCCAAAGTACTGAGATTACAGGTGCCAGCCACCATGCCTGGCCAACAATGGCTGGTTTTAAATTTTAAAAAATTACCATATGTGTAAATTATTATTTTACTATTAGTTTATTTTGCATGCCTCTGGCTCTGAATTTGGACATATTTAAATGTTTGTGAGCCCTTTTGATTTGTTCTCCTGTGTGTTATTTAT
This sequence comes from Cacajao melanocephalus, assembly GCA_963573385.1. Taxonomy (NCBI): domain Eukaryota; kingdom Metazoa; phylum Chordata; class Mammalia; order Primates; family Pitheciidae; genus Cacajao; species Cacajao melanocephalus. The sequence continues at coordinate 44,501 of CAUYLG010048410.1, forward strand.
TCATAATTTTGCTCATTTTTCCTTTGAGACCTCTTTTTTCTCATTATGTCAGTTTACTTTAAATATTATAATATAAGCCCAGGGTCATCTGCACTGCAAAGTTACTTGGGAAATATTATTTTTATATTAACTTTCTGTATACTATATCGTGCTGTAAAATATTTCACCTGAACAAATGTGTTCACATTTTATTTCAACATTTCTCAATTATCAGATTTGATCAAGGCATGTTCCTTGCAGGACACTGTATTTTGTATGCATATATATATATATATATATATATATTTGTTTTTATATTGAAGATGTGAGTGTATTTATAAGTATTTCATGTATACTCTTAAACATTGATTTCTTTTCTTCCAGATGGATATCCAGTTGTGCCAAAACTATTTTGAATTAATCTATTTTTTCCCCCAATGAATTGAAATGAGCCTTTGCCACTTTTGCAGTTTCTCACATATGTTTGTCTTTGGTATATCACTGGTTCGATTAGTTAACATTCGGTTTGATATTTGTGCTTATATTCTCATAAGTGAAAGTGCTCTGCATTTTTTATGCTATCTTCATCAGATACTGGTATTATGCTGGCTGCATATCAAACTAGTTAGTTTTCCATTTTTTCTATGGCCTGAAATAGCATATATAACATTTGGATCATCCATTTTGTAAATGTTACGTGAGTCAAAGTCAACTTTGACCTAGTCTGTTTTGTTGCCCTTTTCAAAGATAAATTTTAAGTTACATTTCCAGATTACCTAAGCTGATATAGCAATGACTATTCTATTTTTTCTCTTCTCGGGTAAATATTGGTAATTTATATTTTTCTGGGAAGTCATACATCTCCTTTAAGTTTTCAAATCAATTCCATAAAGTTGTATGCATAATTCCCTTAATTCTTTTAGTCTTCATTCAGTCTATAGTGTATCTTCTTTCTCATAATCTTGCATCTCTCTCTCTCTTCTCTCTCTTCCTCTTCCCTCTAAAGCTCCTAATTTGTCTATTTTATTGGTCTTTTCAAGGAAACAATTCTTGGATTTCATTGTCATTGCTATCTTCAAAATTTTATTAACAATAGACTTTATTAAATTTTCTTTCTTTTGGTTTATTTTGCTTCATTATATTCTCATTATTTTATTTTATTTTATTTTGAGATGGAATCTCGCTTTGTCACCCAGCTGGAGTGCAATGGCATGATCTCAGCTCACTATAACTCTGCCTCCTGGGTTCAAGTGATTCATCCACCTCAGCCTCCAGAGTGGCTGGGATTACAGCCACCCATCATCATATCTGGCTAATTTTTGTATTTTTGAAGAGATGGGGTTTTACCATGTTGGCCAGGCTGGTCTTGAACTCTTGATCTTAGGTGATCCATCTGCCTCAGCCTCCCAAAGTGCTGGGATTACAGGCGTGAGCCACCGCACCTGGCCTATTTTCTCATTTATTAAAGTGAATAGTACTTTTCTTCATTTTTCCTTGTCCCATAACTATGAAATCAATACCTTTTGTAATCTCTGGATTTTCCCCTGAATTCAGCTGTTAGTTAACTTCCATAAGTTTTGCTATGCGAGTGTTTACTTCTTCATTGCTTCTTCATTGCTTCCTAAGTTATTTAAGAATATGTTTCCTGATTTTCAAGTAATTTTGATTTTTGCTTTCTCTTTGTAATGATTCTAATGTATTGCATTATGACTAGGGAATATGACCTATATAATTTCTTTGATTTACATTTTATTAAATTTTTTTAGGTCAAGCACAAAATTTCATACATTGTTGGTGGTGATAAATTGGCATAGTGAAGGGAGAACAATTTGTCAATATCTAATAATGCTGTATATGTACATATTTTATGACACAGCTATTCCACTTACAGATTTATGTGGAAGTCATCCATATATGTATACATATGCACACACACATATATATACACATGCTCAAGAGTGTTACAAGTGTATATAAACATAAGAAAGAGTATATGTAAATGTAAATGTATGTGTGTACATTTATGTATGTATATACGTACATACATATATATTTGTAAAATTGCAATTTCAAAAAATTAGAATCAACCTAATTAACCTACAAGTAAGTGGTCTTCCTTATAATGGGATTGAGTAAATAAACTGTGGGCAACTCACACAGTGGATTGCTATGCAGCAATTAAAATGAATTACTATGTATATCAAGAAAGATAAATCTCTGTAATATGAAGTACAGACAGTAAGGTGTAAAATGATATGCACAGCATGGAAGCATTTATTTACATTTTAAATGTTCACAACAGTACTACATATTATTTGTGAGGCATCCATATGTATACAAATGGAAAAACTTTCACAAAAAGTTACATATCCACTTCCAGGTATTGGTCACCTCTGGGCAGGGATAGAGAGGCAAAAGAATATTGTGGTAGGGTTTTAGCCATACTGTGTTGTTTATTTCTTAAAAGAAAATTGAAGCAAATGTGGCAAAACAATAACATCTGTTTAATCTGGGAGGAACGTAGCAAGGTACCTGCTTATTGCTGGCTTCCTCTCTTGCTTTGTTAGACAGAAAAGTTACTTGGCTTGTTCTCCACTGTTTCCTCCATGTGAATCCCAGAGATGTGGATAATAATGAGTTAAATGATAAGTTCAGAAACAAAGTTGAAGCCAAGTCATACCAGATCCAACTGAAAGACATGTCTTGTTTTTTAGCCTAGAAAATAAAAATCTTGACAAGACAAGGATAGTCTCTTTAAGTAAGTCCTGGTATTTTTCTTCATGGACTAGGGGGCGAATATAGAAATAGTGGCTTGGAACTGGGAAGAGGAAGATTCTAGCCCAAGTCATGGGAGATCAACCCAAAAGCCTCATTGGTCTAGAATTGCAATAGAGGGCTCCAGGAGAAAATGGTCTACTTGTCAGATGTTCAAACAGAGACAAAAGTACTATTATTATGGCATGTTTAGTAAGGATTCTAGTGATACCGTTAATGGATGTTAATGGGTATCATTTATTAAAGGCTTATTATATGTTTAAAATATATTTATTAATTTATTCAGTTTCCATGATAACACTATATGGTCGTGACTGTTTGAAAATGTTATGATGCTTGCAAAGCACCTACCACATATCTGGAACCTGATTATCTCTCAGGGAATTAGGTAGCTAATCATTTTATTAACTGCTTTGTTAGGTTCCCACTTCTTTCAAAAAATGTTGCTAGTCAACTGAAAGGTTAATGCCCATAGAACAGACACAGAGTTATAATACATTTGCACTCACAGTCTTTTATTTAATCCAGATAAATCCTGCAAGAGACAAAAGTAGAATAAAGCACTCATGTTAATAAAACACTATTCACAATAGCAAAGAGAAAGAATCAACCTGAATGTCCATCAATAGATGAATATATTAAAAAATGGGATATATACAAAATGGGATCCTATATGGCTATAAAGAAGAATGAAATCCTTTGTAAAGACACATGCACATGTATGTTTATTGCAGCACTATTTACAATAGCAAAGACTTGGAAATAACCCAAATGCCCATCAATGATAGACTGGGAAAAGAAAATGTGGCACATACATATCGTAGAATACTATGCAGCCATAAAACAGAATGAGTTCATGTTGTCCTTTGCAGGGTCATGGATGGAGCTGGAAGCCATCATTGTCAGCAAACTAACACAGGAACAGAAAACCAAACACCACATGTTCTCACTCACAAGTAGGAGTTGAGCATTGAGAACACATGGACGCAGGGAGGGGAACATCACACACTGGGGCCTGTCGGCGGATGGGGGGGCAAATACCTAATGCATGCAGGGCTTAAAACCTAGATGACAGGTTGATAAGTACAGCAATCTGCCATGGCACATATATACCTATGTAACAAACCTGCACGTTCTGCACATGTATCCCAGAACTTAAAGTAAAATAAAGAAAAAATGTAATGAAATCAAGTCATTTGTAGCAGCATGAATGGAACTGGAGGTTGTTATCTTAAGTGAAATAAGCCAGGCACACCCATGTAAAAATATTGCATGTTCTCATTTATATGTGGGAACTACAAACTCTGATCACATGGAGGTAGAGAGTAGAAAGATAGATAACACAGACTGGAAAGGGTGATGAGGGTGAGGAGAGAGGATGAAGAGAAGTGAGTTAAAGGGTACAAACATACAGTAAGGCAGAAGGAATAAATTCCATGTTTGATAGCAGAGTACAATGACTACACTTAATGAAAATGGATTATACTTGGGTGAAGAACACTGAATACCCTGACTTCGTTACTACACATTTGACTCATGTAACAAAATTTCACATGTGATCTATAAATTTGTACAAATAAAAAGAGGAAAAAATAAAACTGAGAGGCTGGGTGCGGTGGCTCATGCCTGTAATCCTAGCACTTTGGGAGGTTGAGGCAGGTGGATCATGAAGTCAGGAGTTCATGACCAGCCTGGACAACATGGTGAAACCCCATCTCTACTAAAAATACAAAAATTAGCCCGGTGTGGTGGCAGGTGCCTGTAATCCCAGCTACTTGGGAGGCTGAGGCAGGAGAATCACTTGAATCCGGAAGGCAGAGGTAGCAGTAAGCCGAGATTGCACCATTGCCCTCCAGCCTGGGTGACCAGAGCAAAATTCTGTCTCAAAAAATAAAATAAAATAATATAAAACGGAGAATGGAATGTAAGTGATCAGACTAAATTCACACATCAAGTGAATGGTAAAGAAAATTTGGATGTTGGAGAAAAGGCCCTAAACTTAGAAACATGTAAGCTTGAACTAGAAGTATCTCATCTTTTTCCAGGGGCTTTGTGTCCCAGTGATAGCATCTTGGTGTCTTGAGCTTGGGTCTATCTTTGTCTTCAAATTGTAGGATTCTTAGTTCCCTTGTGGGGTTAATGCGGGTGAGTTCTCAGAAAGTAGGTGACCCGAACATGTGCAAGGGAGATAGGAGTTCCTTCCTTATCTGGAACCTTGTTCAGTGGGCCTTCTGTTGTGTTAACTCTCAGGGCTGTTTGCAGATTGCATCCCGTGTGGCTGCCTCTTCGTAATGATAGACACGGGGAGCTTTTCAAATCCTGGGGATGATCTGGGTGGATAATGTCAGCTGATTATGAATTTCTGGTGTGTGGCCCACAGCTATTGGTAATGAATGAGGCTGCTACACAAGGGGACTTTTGATCAAGAGCGCATTTCTGCATAATGAGAAGTAAAGTAGTGCAGATTAATGGTGTCAGCCTTTTAATGGGACCTGGGGAAATGGCTGGGTGATGGATCCTTTTTCCTGAGAGCAGCTCAGTCTTCTGCCTCTTGGACTTGCATCAAGGGGAGCCCAAGGGGAGTCACTGAAAGGTCATTGAGTCTCTCATTGACAGGTGTTGGCACAAGAGCTTCCTAGTTCTTCTCACCTCCTCTTTGTTGCTGACCTTTTCTCCATTGAATGTGACATTCAAAGCAAGAGACATGGAAAAACTCTTCAGGGCCAGGGACATCGAAAGCACCGTCTTTAAATAACTTACCAAGGGAACATATTGTCATTAGACAGTTGTGGGCTTTGCTTAAGACTTTTGAATGGTGGCCCATCTTTGTGTTAGGCTGCCAGTAGCACACCTGACCTGTCCTCTACCTGAGTTTTGTGGCCTTAGCCCAACCTAGACAAGAAAGACTAGTCAGTATTTACACACATAGATCACTTGTAAATAGTAGGTCAGGGCCAAGGTCAAGGTCAAGGCATTCCATGAGGTTTAGGCTATTGCTAGTAATACCAGGTAGCATTTATTGAGCATCTATAGGACACCTATCAGATGCACATATTTTGCACTTATGATTGCAGTTAATAATCTCCTTATGGTGTAGGTATTAGTATTCCCATTTTATGGATGATGACCTTGAAGCTCTGGCAGTTTCGTTGCATTTCTTGGAATTACAGAGCTAGTAACAGTAGCAGTAGTAAAAATCATGATCATAACCGCCGACATTTATGTAGCTCTCGCTATGATCCGTGCATGTTTCTAGGAGATTTTAATGTATGAGTTTGTTTGAGTATTGTATTAATGCAACAAGATTGGGTATTATATTTTCATACTGTGCAAATAAAGACGTTGGGGCACAGCAAGCTTATGTGACTCGTCCAGAGTCACGGAGTTAGTAAGGTACAGAGGTATGATTTGAACCACTATGCTTTAGATGCCAGCCTTAAAATGCCAACTTGTTGTGAGAGTGGGACTTTCCCCTGTCCTCACCACTTCCTTGCCTAGCCTCACCTCTGCCTTTGAATCACTTAAGATTGTACTTTCATAAAGATCTCCTTAAATATCAGGGACACTTGAGCTGAGTTAGGTTTCTTTTTACTGTATGTTTGCACATTTTCCTCTTCTTCCCCTATTTTAACACCCTTCACACTTTCCTGTGATTACTCACGTGACATGTTGTCTTCCCTTATAGATATTAAGCTACAGGAAGGCAGATGCTGGTGCTGGCTGGGCCTTCCTTGCTTAACATTATATTCTCAGGGTCTGTTATGGTGTCCACATAAATAAAGTTAAATTCTGATTGTTTGTTACCGTATTTCACAAACACTCTTGGACGAAATACTGGCAATTTGGAAGGCATGGTCTAAGATAAAATATAAACTATTTGTCAAAGCCAAAATTCCTACTGGGTGGCTCCAGGGGGCACCATAAAAAATAGACAACTGCATTCTAGAGTTGAAGACACTGAGATCCAACAAGTGATTTGGGGCAGCCAAATGGAGGAGAAAAAGCTCTTCATACTACATGGTACAAAAACAGCAAACAAACTGTGATTCCAAATACAAGCTCTAAATCAAAAGACTGTGTACCTTGACCTGCCATCAAAGTTACTCATCTTGGCAACTTCATAAAGCATGCTTAGTGGGAAGTAGAAAGTATGATGTATTATTTATGGTAGTTACTGGATTTTCAAAACTAAGTCATGAAACGAACATTTGCTGATTAAGGAATGCATGCATGATTGAATAAACAGAGTATAATAAAGTCAGGTTTGTTTTATGTTCACCTGAGTAAACAGTAATGTTTGTCTGCTATGACATGATGCCGCTATTTCCAATGACCCTTTATGTGCATATACTGCCTATAGGACAACTCTGTGACCTACGTGGGGTGAATATTATTATCTGCATTTTACGAAGGGAGAAGGGTAGTTCACAGAGGTGAAGAGATTTCTTTTTTAAATAATGCATTATGTTTGTTGTTGCTGCAGTTGTATTTCTTGTTATAATCATTATTATTATCTCACATCTTTTTTTTTTTTTTTTTTTTTTAGGCAGAGACTCACTCTGTCAGCCAGGCTGGAGTGCAGTGGTGTGATCTCATCTCACAGCAACCTCTGCCTCCTGGGTTTGAGTGATTCTCCTGCCTCAGCTTCCCCAGTAGCTGGGATTACAGGCATACACCACCACGTCCAGCTAATTTTTTAGTACAGATGGGATTTCACCATGTTAAGCTGGTCTTGAACTCCTTACCACAAGTGATCTGCCCACCTTGGCCTCCCAATGTGCTGGGATTATAGGCGTGAGCCGCTGCACCCAGACTTACATATACCTTGAGCACCTGGTATAAGGACCCAGAGGCCAGGACCTGCTAAAGAGGTGCAAGCTGGATTAGAGAAATAAGCATGGAGCTCAGTTACTGAGCCTAGGAACCCACATTGAGAGCAACTCTAGAATGTCATAAGATCTTCAGTGCTGACCTAATTTTTGTGGCTTGCATCCTTCTGTGACAGATTTTCCCACTCAAAATACCCATGACACTTTATGATGTTTATAAACCCAATGTCAGTCCCACTGCTCACAACTTGCCTTTGATATAAAAAATGTTTCATTAGATATGGCTTTGTTTATCCAAACTTTATTCCTCCTTTACATCTTTTTAATGACTTTTAAGCTCAGACTATTAATCTTCTTACCCAAGTTAAAGCTTTCCCTCAATGTGTTCTTTTATAGATATTTCCACTCTGAAGCTTACATTCTTTGCCCTCTGTGGGCTTTTATGGAGACAATAATTAGCTGAAAAGCCTTGTCAGAAATACAAAAGAAAGTGTTCCAGTGTTAGGTGGGATTGTGGACTGAAAACCTTCTAGACTATTGTCGACATTGAATGTTGTTGTATCAAACAATTCAATTCACTTTGGGAAAAGCATTGAGTTTCTCTTCACATTGGCCATGATGTGAGCCCAGGGAATGAGGCGTATGGAGTTACTGCAATGCAGAGGACACAGTAATAGAATAGAACTACAAACAGATGAGCACCATGGTAAAAGTTTGCATAAAGAATTTTTGGGGGGAGTGGGTATGGAGGCTCATGCCTGTAATCCCAGCACTGTGGGAGGTTGAGGCTGGTGGATCACTTGAGCTCAGGAGCTTGAGACCAGCCTGGACAACATGGTGAAACCCCTTCTCTACAAAAAAAAAAAAAAAAAAAAATAGCTGGGTGTGGCGGCACATGCCTGTAGTTCCAGATACACAAGGAGAACAGCATTTAAGACCAAAGGAACCACAAGAGTGAAAAACTGGAGATGAATGAAATTGTACGTGTGTTGGGTTAGGATAACGCTTTCCCTTCTGCTGGTGTTCTGGCTGCTTTCGTTTTCTCTAATCCAGAATGTTCTTTGTGAACATTGGGTCTTCTTAACCACTCTTCCCACTGCCTACAAAGTGTCCTAAACCCAACTCTGCTCATTTGGCTGACTCCTACTGATTCCTTTAATTCTCAGCTCAAATGTCACATTCTAAAGTTGGCCTGTCCTGGCATGCTAGACTCCAGTTATTTTATGTATGCTCCTAAAACACTCTTAAAGTCCTCTTGTTAACATTCATCAGACTTGAAGTACTTTCTCATTCTTGCCTTCCTCAATCAAGTATAAACTCATGAGAACTGAGACTATATTTGTGTTATTCTCTGTGTGTTCTCAGGACCTTCCTCAAGACCTGATGCCTGGTGGCCACCCCTCTGTGTACAGCTTCATGCAGTGGTGGGCTGGAGCATTTAGTGCATGGTAGGAAGTGATGAGAAAAGAGGAAGGAAAAGTGATGAGAAAAGAGGAAGGAAAAAAAGAGGGAGATAGAACTGCAGAGGGCTTTGAACAATGTCTCACTTAAATAGGCTCCCGGGCACCTTTACCGTGAAAGACCAAATTAAATGGAAAAGAAAAACACAACAGCTTTTCTTCAAGTTTTTTTTAATTGCATTTTAGGTTCTGGGGTACATATGAAGAACATGCAAGATTGTTGCATAGGTACCCACATGGCAGTGTGATTTTCTGCCTTCCTCCCCATCACCTATATCTGGCATTTCTCCCCATGCTATCTCTCCCCAACTCCCCACCCCCCACTGTCTCTCCCCTATTTCCCCCCGACAGACCCCATTGTGTGATGCTCCCCTCCCTGTGTCCATGTGTTTTCATTGTTCAATACCCACCTATGAGTGAGAACAGGCGGTGTTTGATTTTCTGTTCTTGTATCAGTTTGCTGAGAATGATGGTTTTCAGGTTCATCCATGTCCCTACAAAAGACACGAACTCATCGTTTCTTATGGCTGCATAGTTTCTTCAAGTTTTAAACAATAAAAGATCTGTAGTTGAAAATCATGCATACACTGATGGTTATTTTTTATTATTTATTTGTTTGTTGTTTGTTTTTTTTTTTTTTTTTAGACAGAATCTCGCTCCATTGCCAGGTGCCAGGCTGGAGTGCAGTGGCGGGATCTCGGCTTACTGCAACCTCCACCTCCCTGGTTCAAGCAATTCTCCTGCCTCAACCTCCTGAGTAGCTGGGACTACAGGCGTGTGCCACCACACCCAGCTAATTTTTGTATTTGGGACTACAGGCGTGCGCCACCACACCCAGCTAATTTTTGTATTTTTTGTAGAGACGGGGTTTCACCATGTTGGGCAGGATGGTTTTGATCTCTTGACCTCGCGATCCGCCTGCCTTGGCCTCCCAAAGTGCTGGGATTACAGGTGTGAGCCACCATGCCCAGCTAGTTATTTCTTCTTTAAAAAATAATCTCATAAGAAGTAGTGGTAGTAGAAAGTGGTCTCATATAAGTGGCAGCTTCTTAATACTCCTGAAAGCATAGGGCAATTTATCAATGTGAATACTCCAAATCTCAGAAAGGAAAAGTGTTTTAAACACTCAAGTTTTATTTATATCTGTGGTACCTGGAAGTGGACATAGTTGTATGGATGAAAATAGCTTCTCGTTCACACCTGCGGGATGTAGAACCCTGGCTGTCATGGGTTGGTTGGTACATTCATTCATGGTATAGATATTCATGGAGCCCTTATTTACTCAGTGTCATGCCAAGCATTACACAAGATACTATCCTTGACCTGACAGAAGTCACCATCCAACAGAGGACAAAGACATCCAGTAAATCATTAAACTAGCAATTTACTTGCCACAATGGCAAGGAATGCTAAAATGAAAGGCATAGGTTTGAGGGGAGCCTTGACCAGAGGTCATG
>CAUYLG010048412.1:0-83032 GCA_963573385.1 Cacajao melanocephalus
TGGCCATACAGGTGATAATTGTTCTGAGCCTCCAACCTCAGTTTTTCAACTCCAGGCTGGCTTGGATTCCACTGACAGGGGTAGAAAGAGGCAGACCTTCAACAATTCCTGAAGTTTGTCATGTGCATTTAGATGAAGCAGAGACCTAATTATGGAGTCTTTTAAGCCCTTAAGCTGCTTCTATTTAGGGCTCTCTCTTGGTCTGATTCCAGACAGAATAAAAACTTTTCCACATTTAGTTACCAGGACAGAGGTTTACAGATATCTTGCACCTAAATATGCCTCCGAAGCAGTTATTTAAGGACAGTTTCACAAGTTTCAAAGTTGGGGCTGGATTCGGTAATTTACCAACATATTGAACCATAGATTATACCATCTGTTGTTTGCCAGCTCTTCTTTTTAAAACCAGAGTTTATTTTTATTGCAAGAAAATACTTATTTTAGTAGTAAACAAGAAGAAAATAAATGAGCCTTTAATAGATAGAAAAGTACTTAACCAACATAATATAAAAGGATAGACATTTTACAAATTATTTTTCTTGCAAATTTCTAAAGTATTCAACAATCTACTTGAGACATTTGTTTTTATTTTAGGTCTGAGTCCTGCTTCACCATAATGCTTCTCTAGAGGCATCTTAGTGGGATGCTAGACTGTTTGTTTCCAAAATGTCTACTACTTATGAATTCTCAACAATTAATATTTGATGAGGAGGCATGGTGCTCTATCACATCATTTTCATTTAAAGGAAAATACTTCGTTTGAATTAGAAAGCAAGGGTTTTTATTTAAGACTGAAATATGTGTATTATTTTCTTCTTAATGCCTTTTGGCATTAATTTAAACTTAGGATACATGCAAATTTTCTTATCCTAACTACTTAAGTCTTGTTTCACCTCTTCTTTGTTTTTAATTTTCTTTTTTATAAAAAAATTGTGTAAATTTAAGGGGGTCCAAGTGCAGTTTTGTTACAAGTATATGGCTTAGTGATAAAGTCTGGGTTTTTAGTGTAACCATGACCTGAGTAAATACATTGTGATGATTAAGTGATTTCTCATCCCCCACCCCCCTCCCACCCTACCACCCTCCCAAGTCTCTAATATCTATCATGCCACACTCTAGGTTCATGTGGACACATTACTTAGCTATCAGTTATAAGTGAGAAACTGCGGTATTTGACTTTCTGTTTCTGTATTGCTTCACTTAAGATAATGGCCTCCAATTCCATCTATTTTGCTAAAAAGACATGATTTTATTCTTTATAATAGCTGAATGGTATTCCGTTGTGTCTATACATATCACATGTTGTTTTTCTTATCGACTTTTAATTTAGGTTCAAAGGGTACACATGCAGGTTTGAAGCATGGGAAAATTGCATGTAATTGGGCTTTGGTATATGGATTATTTTGTCACCCAGATAATAAGCATTGTACATGACAGCTAGTTTTACAATCCTCATCTTCCACCCTCCAGTAGGTTCTGGTGTCTGCTGTTCCCTTCTTATTGTTCACGTGCACTCAATGTTTTGTTCCTACTTAGAAGTCAAAACATACAGTATTTGATTTTCTATTTCTGCATTAATTCACCTAGGGCAATAGCCTCTAGCTGCATCTACATTACTGCAAAGAACATGATTTTGTTTTTTCTATGGCTGTATAGTAGTCCAGTGTGTATATATACCACATTTTCCTTATCTAGTCTACCATTGATAGGCATTTAAGTTGATTCCATGTCTTTGCTATTGTGAATAGTGCTGTGGTAAAAATATGCATATATATGTCTTTTTGGTAGAATGATTTCTATTCCTTTGGATATATACTTAGTAATGGGATTGCTGGGTCAAGTGACAGTTCTGTTTTAAGTTTTTTGACAAATCTCCACACTGCTTTCCACAGTAGGTGAACTAGTTTACAGTCCCACCAACAGTGTATGTGTGCTCCCTCTTCTCTGCATCCTCCACAGAATCTGTTGTTTATTGACTTTTTACTAATAGCCATTCTGACTGGTGTGAGATGGTATCTCATTGTCGTTTTGACTGCATTTCTCTAATGATTATTGATGTTGAGCATTTTCCCATATGTTTGTTGGCTACATGTGTGTCTTCTTTTGAAAAGTGTCATGTTCTTTGCTCATTTAAACATTTTTTTGTGTGTATGTATTTTGGGGGCACATGAGATGTTTTTATATAGGCATGCAATGTGGAGTAATCACATCATGGAGAACAGGGTATCCATCCCATCAAGAATTTGTCCTCTGTGTTACAAACAATTCAGTTATATTCTTTCAGTTATTTTTAAATGGACAATGAAGTTAATATTGAGTAAAGTCACCTTGTGCTATCAAATACTAGGTCTTATTATTTCTATTTTTTTTTGTACCCATTAACCATCCCCAAGTGCCCCCACCCAGGCCCCACCACCCTTCCCAGCCTCTGTTAACCATCATTCTACTCTCTGTGATTATGAGTTCAATTGTTTTGATTTTTTAGATCCCACAAATAAGTGAGAACTTGTGTAGTTTGTCTTTCTGTGCCTGGTTTACTTCACTTAACATAATGATCTCCAGTTCCAACCACGCTTTTGCAAAGGACAGGATCTCATTCTTTATTATGGCTGAATAGTACTGCATTATGCACACGTGCCACATTTTCCTTATCCATTCATCTGTTGATGAACCCTTAGGGTGCTTCCAAATCTTAGCTGTTGTAAACAGTGCTGCAACAAACATAGGAGTGCAGATATCTCTTTGATCTACTGATTTCCTTTCTTTTGGGTACATACCCAGCAGTGGGATTGCTGGATGATATGGTAGCTCTATTTTTAGCTCTATTTTGAGAAACCTAAGAATTTGTTATCCTAGTGGTTGTAGTAATTTACTTTCTCACCAACAGTGCACAAGGTGCCCCTTTTCCCACATCATTGTCAGTGTTTGCTATTGCCTGTCTTTTGGTTATAAGCCATTTTAACTGGGGTGATATCTCATTGTAGATTTTATTTGCACAAAGTGATGTTGAGCACATTTCCATATGCCTGATTGCCATTTATATATCTTATTTTGAAAAATGTCTATTCAAATCTTTTACCCATTTTTTATGCCATTATTAGATATTTCCTGTAGAGTTGTTTGAACTCCTTACATATTCTAGTTATTTATTCTATGACAGATCGGTAGTATGCAAATATTTTCTCCCATTCTGTGAGTTGTCTCTTCACTTTGTTGATTGTATCCTTTGCTGTGCAGAAGATTTTTAACTTGATGTGATCCCATTTATTCATTTTTGCTTTGGTTGTCTGTGCTTGTGGGGTATTGCTCAAGAAATTTTTGCCCAGACCAATGCCCTGGAGATTCTACCCAATATTTTCTTGTAGTATTTTCATAGTTTGAGGTCTTAAATTTTCTTTGCCCATTTACTAATGGTGTTGTTTGTTTTTTGCTTGTTAATTTGTATAAGTTCCTTTTAGATTCTGGATATTAGTCTTTTGTCAGATCATAGTTTTTAAAACTTTTCTCATTATGTATGTTGTCTTTTTACTCTGTTGATAGTTTCTTTTGTTGTGCTGAGGCTTTTTAGTTTAATTAGGTCTCATTTGTCAATTTTTGTTTTTATTGCATTGCTTTTGGAGTCTTCATCATGAAGTCCTTGCCAGGACCTAGGTCCAGAATGGTGTGTCCTAGGTTTTCACCTAGGGATTTTATAGCTTTAGGGTTTACATTTAATCCACCTTGAGTTAATTTTTGCACATAATGAAAGGCAGGGCTCCAGTTTTAATCTTCTGCATATGGCTAGCAGGTTATCTCAGCACCATTTATTGAATAGGGAGTCCTTTCCCTATTGCTTATTTTTGTCGACTTTGACAACCATCTGTCAAAGATTAGATGGTTATAGGTGTGTAGATTTATAAAGGGTTATCTGACTTGTTCCATTGGTCTATGTGTCCATTTTTCTACCAGTACAATGCTGCTTTGATTACTGTAGCCTTGTGGTATAGTTTAAAGTCAGGTAGTGTGATTCCTCTGGCTTTGTTCTTTTTGCTTAGAATAATTTTGGCTATTTAGGCTCTTTTTTGGTTCCATATGAATTGTAGAACAGTTTTTTTTTTCTAATTCTGTGAAAAATATCATTGGAAGTTTGAGGGAAATAGCATTGAATCTATAAATCCCATTGGACAGTATGGTTATTTTAACAATATTGATTTTTGCTATCCATGAGTGTAGAATGTTTTTCCATTTGTTTGTATCATTTTTGATTTCTTTCGGTAGTGTTTTATAATACTTGTAGAGGTCTTTCACCTGCCTGGTTAGCTGTATTTCTGGGTATTTTATTTTTTGTGTGTGTGCCTATTGTCAGCAGGATTGCGCTCTTGATTTGGCTGTCAGCTTGGACATTGTTGGTATATAGAAATGCTACTAATATTTTTACATTGATTCTGTATCCTGAAACTTTGCTGAAGTGGTTGATCAGTTTTAGGAGACTTTGGGCAACCACTATAGGGTTTCTAAGTATAAAATTATATAATCTATGAAGAGAGATAGTTTGACTTCCTCTCCCTATTTGGATGCCTTTTATTTCTTTCTCTTGTCTGATTGCTCTGGCAAGAACTTCCAGTTCTATATTGAATAGGAGTAGTGAGAGTAGGCATCCTTGTGTTGTTTTTGTTCTGAAGCCAAATACTTCCAGATTTTGCCTATTCAGTATGATGTTGGCTGTGGGTTTGTCGTAAGTGGCTCTTATTATTTTGGAGTATTTTCCTTCAATGCCTAGTTGTTGAGGGTTTTTAACATGAAAATATGCTTAATTTTATCTAAAGCCTTTTCTCTATTGATTGAGATGGTCATGTCATTTTTATTTTTAGCTCTATTTGTATAATGAATCACATTTATTAATTTGCATATGTTTAACCAATCTTGCATCCCAGGAATGAAGGCTTGATTGTGATGGATTAGCTTTTTGATGTGCTGCTTGTTTTGATTTGCTAGTATTTTGTTGAGTACTTTTGCAACTCTGTTCATCAGGAATGCTGGCCTGAAGTTTTCATTATTTGTTGTGTTTCTGCCAGATTTTGGTATCAAAATGATGCTAGCCTCATAGAATGAGTTAGGGAGGCATTCCTCCCCCTCAATTTTTTTTGGAATAGCATTGGTATCAGCTTTTCTTTACTTGTCTGGTAGAATTTGGGTATGAATCTGGTCCAGTGCTGTTTCTAGTTGGTGGACTTTTGATCACTTATTCAATTTTGGAAGTTGTTATTTGTCTGTTCAGGGTTTCAATTTATTCCTGATTTAATTTTGGGAGTTGTGTTCCCTGTAGTATATTTCTAGGAATTTATCAACTTCATCTAAATTTTCTAGTTTGCATGCATGTAAGTGTTTTTAATAGTCTATGAGGGTTTTTTTATATTACTATAGAGTCAATGGTAATGTCTCCTTTGTTATTTCTGATGTATTTATTTGAATCTTCCCTTAACTTTTTTTTTTTGTTAGGCTAACTAGAAATATGTTAATCTTATTTATTCTTTCAAAGGAAAAACTTTTGGTTTGTTTATCTTTTGTGTTTTTTCACATCTCAATTTTGTTTAGTTCAGCTCTGATTTTGGTTATTTCTTTTCTTCTGCTAGCTTTGCAGTTGGTTTGTTCTTATTTTTCTAGTTCCTCTAGGTGTGATATTATTTTGTTAATTTGAGATGTTTCCACCTTTTTGATATGGTCATTTAGCACTATATGCTTTTCTTTTAACACCGCCTTTGATGTGTCCCAGAGATTCTATTGTGCTGTCTCTTTTTTTTTTTTTTTTTAATTTCTTTCAAATAATTACTTGATTTCTGCCTTAGTTTCATTGTTTACCCAGAAGTTATTCAGGAGCAGGTTTTTTAATTTCCATGTAATTGTATGATTTTTAAAGAGCATCTTAGTGTTAATTTCTATTTTTATTGTGCTATGGTCTGAAAGTGTGGTTGATATGTTTTCAGTTTTTTGAATTTGTTGAGAATTGTTTCATGGCTGAGTGTGTTGGTTTTAGAGTATGTGATATGTGCAGATGAGAAGAATTGTATATTCTATTGTTGTTGGGTAGAGTGTTCTGTAGATGCCTTTTAGGTCCACTGGGTCAGGTGTTGAATTTAGGACCAAATATTTTTGTTAGTTTTCTGCCTCAGTGATCTGTCTATATACCATCACTGGGGTGTTGAAGTCTCCATTATTATAGGGTGCTTATCTAAGTCTCTTCACACTACTGTAAGAACTCGTTCTATGAATTTGAGTGCTTTACTATTGGGTATGTATCTATTTAGGATAGTCATGTCTTGTTGATTTGAACATTTTATCATTATGTAATGCCCTTCTTTATCTTTTTCATTATTTTTGATTCAAAGTCTGTTTTTTTTCTGAAAATTTTTTCAGAATAGCAACCTCTGTGTTTTTTCGTTTGTCTGTTTTCCATTTGCTTGTTAGATTTTTCTCCATCCCTTTACTTTGAGCTTGTGTGTGTCATTGCATGTGATATGGGTCTCTTGAAGACAGCATACACTTAAATCTTGCTTCTTTATCCAACTTGCCACACTGTGCCTTTTACATGGTGAATATAGCCCATTTATGTTAATGTTTATATATTGATCTGTGCAGATTTGCTCCTGTCATCATGTTGCTAGCTGGTTATTATGAAGACTTGATTGTGTAGTTGCTTTATATTGTCAATGGGCTATGCACTTTAAGCGTGTTCTTATGGGGGCTGATAACGGTTTTTCTTTTCCATGTTTGGCATTCCCTTAAGGATTTCACGTAAGGCAGGTCTGGTGGTAATTAATCCCTTAGCATTTGCTTGTCTTAAAAGGATTTTATTTCTCTTTAGAGAAATAAAGCTTAATTTGGCTGGATAGAAAATTCTTGGTTGGGATTTCTTTTAAGAATATTGAATATACTAGCTACTCAGGAGGCTGAGGCAGAAGAATCACTGGAATCCAGGAAGCGGAGGTTGCAGTGAGCTGAGATTGTGCCACTGCCCTCTGGCCTGGCAACAGAGTGAGACTCCATCTCAAAAAAAAAAATGCTGAATATAGTCTTTTAATCTCATCTGCCTTATAGAGTTTCTGCTGAAAGGTCCACTGTTAGCCTGATGGGATGCCCTTTGTAGGTGAGCTGCCCCTTCTCTCTAGCTGTCTTTATAATTTTTCTTTCACGTTGACCTTGGAGAATGTGAGGACTATGTGTCTTGGGGATTATCATCTTGTATAATACCTCATAAAGGTTCTCGCTCTTTCCAGATTTTAATGTTGGCCTCTCTAGTGAGATTGTGGACATTTTGGTACACAATATCCTCAAATGTTTTCCAATTTCTTTGCTCTCTCTCCCTCTCTTTCTTGATTGCCAGTAAATCATAAGTTTGGTCTCTTCATATAATTCCATATTTCTTGGAGGTTTTCTTCATTCTTTTTTCTTTATTTTTGTCTGACTGAGTTGATTATAAGAACCAGTCTTTTAGCTCTGAGATTATTTCCTCAGCACAGACTATTCTGCTGTTAATACTTCCAGTTGTATTACGAAATTCTTATAGCAAGTTTTTCAGCTCAATCCTATCTTTTAAATTCTTTCTTAAAATGGGCATTTTATCTTTCAGCTATTGTATCATGTTATTGGATTCCTTAGATTCCTTGGATTGGGTTTCAGCTCTCTCCTGAATCTCAATTATCTACACTGCCATCCAGATTCTGAATTCAGTGTCTTTCACTTTAGCCATTTCAACCTGGTTAAGGACCATTTCTAGTGTAGTTGTTTGGAGATCAGAAGTCACTCTGGCTTTGAGTTGCCAAAGTAGTTCTACTGGTTCTTTCTCATCTGTGTGGGGTGATATTCCTTTAATCTTTGAAGTTGCTATCCTTTGGATGAGTTTTTTTGCTTTTCTATTTGCTTCCTTTTGATGAGTTGTCTGTGGTATAAGTTGGGTTATACTTTCTGGGGGCCAAGGCTCAGATCAGCCCTCCTAGGCTGCATCTTTTAACCATGGGGGACTGAGACCTGCACTTCATTCTCTGTACTCTGGAGGTTAAACACCCACCTCATTGGAAGATCTAAGGTGTTCTTGGTCTTCTGGCCTGGCAACAACACTCTGATGGGAGATGCTGGCAAAAGTGTTTCCTCACTGTGGTGGCAGCAGGGTCTGTGCTCACACACATGTGCCAGTGTTGGTGGTACAGTGAAACAGTGGGGTCCACACATGCACACGTGTGTCAGTGGTGGTAGGGTGGCAAGAACAATGCACAGGCTCGTGTCTGTGATGGCAATGCAGCAGGGTGCTTGTATGTTGGAGGGATGGAATGGCAGTGTCCGTGAACAATTGCACACTGGCAGTATCGGGGTGGTTGGATCTGTGTGCCAGTGCACACTGGTGGTGGTGGGGCACGTATACATGGACACTAGTGTGGGTGGGGTGGCAATGGGAAGGTTTGTGCATATGCACACCATTGGTAGCATAGTGGTAAGGTTTGCACATGCGTGTACAAAGTGGTGGGGCGAGGTTGTGGTTGAGCGTACATTGGCAAAGCTGTGAGGGAGGCTGCTGCTGGGTGCCTGTTAGTGAGGGCTTGTCTGCTGAAACTCTCCAGTGGTTAAGCAGGGTCTGCTGGTGAAGGAGCTCTGACAGAAGTTGCTGGGAAATGCCCCATGTGAGCATTCAAGGCTGTGCTGCAAGTGGGCATGAGCTTGCAGAGACCACATGGGAGGCTAGAAGACAGGGTTCACTCATATCAGACTGCCTTTGTTCCATGGGCAAGACAGCCTGCTCTGTCCAGGTGTGACAGTTAGCAAAACCAAAGCCACCAAGAAGAACATGGAAAGCCCTGGGGAATGGGTATCCCCAGCCATTCTCTGACTTTCCCAAGCCAAACTCTCTGGGCTCTGCTCAGGCTAGCGTTCTGTCTTTGCCACCTCTCTAAGCAGCAATCTCTGTCAGCATGAATATTCATGGGTTGTGGGGTCTTCTGAAGCTAGGATTCTGGAGGTCTATGGCAAGATTGGGCCACTCCACACCTATTTAACACACCTCTTCCCCAGGAGCTTCTGGGGGGTCAAGAATGAGTACTGGTGCTTGGCAGTCCCATGCCGGACTTCCAGCTTGCTTTCCCTTCAGCCCATGCAGGAGGAAGAAGGTCCGCATCCTCCCTCCATCCGTTCTCAATGCCTTCCTTCAAAAGGTCTGCTCAGAGTGTGCCAGTCTTCTTGATGGTCTAGTATCTCGGTGGGAGATGCTTTTCCTGGCTGTATCTAGTCTGCCATTTGGGCTCTTCCTATATCACATTTTATGGCTCACTTTTTCTTCTGTCTTCTAGAATAAAAGTAAGTAATTTTCTCTGCAGTTGAATATATAATATAATGATGTACAATATTAAGTTTGAATCTTTTTATAGACTTGTATTATAATGTATTTTTAGCCAGAGTTCTTTGGGGAGTTCTTCCCTCCCCAACCCCCAAGGCAACATCTAAATTTGATCATATAGTTTGTTATTTTAGGGATTCCTTCCCGTCACTTTTTGAAATGAATCTATTGTCGCAGCTTTTTCTGTTTTCTGAGGTTTCTGAGAAAATATAGAAGCTTAACAGACATGTATTTGAGAAGCTTCCATGCTGATTCTGAGCCATAGCTTTGTAACACATTACAATAGATCATAATTTTTTCTTTCTTTCTTTTTGACAAAGTCTCAGTCTGTCACCCAGGTTAGAGTGCAATGGCATGATCTTGGCTCACTGCAACCTCTACCTCCCAGGTTCCAGTGATTCTCCTGCCTCAGCCTCCTGAGTGACTGGGATTACAAGTGCCTGCTACCACACCCAGATAATTTTTGTATTTTTAGTAGAGATGGGGATTTCCTATGTTGGCCAGGGTGGTCTTGAACTCCTGACCTCAGGTGATCCACCTGCCTCAGCCTCCTAAAGTGCTGGGATTACCATCTGACCATAATCTTTCGAGGAGCATTTTGTTACTCAAAAGAGAGATTTCGAGGTGTTTATGGTGAATTCAGACTCTGAAAAAAATAAATGTTGTAATAATACATATGAATGTCTATATGATATAAAGGACTTTAAAGCATTTTATACATTTTGCAAGTGAGAAAATAGCTACTCTGCAGTTAGACTGAATTCTTATTAGTTAACTATTCTCACCAAAATAACATCTGCCTTGCTGTCATGTCTTTTTTAATCCCCAGATGGGAGGTACATTTCATAGATTTTTGCCTTCCAGTCAAGTGATCTTTTTCTAAAGGAATCAAATCAAGCGAGTCTACTAAATAGCCAGAGACACTCAGATGACCCAACGAGACTATAGTAATTTCTCTTGGAGAAAGTCATTCATTTTCTGTCTCTTCTTTCTGAATCAAGTTGTACTTGATTCACCCAACACTTTCAGAAGTTGACATTTGATTTCACTTGGGTATGTTCTGCATTCACAGTTATGTCCTCTAGAGAGTGATGTCATCTGTAGAAGTTCAGAGACACAGTCCCTTAGGAAACTCGCAATCTGGAATGGAGACTGTGATTGAATTAAAAGCTGTAATTGCTAATTCTGCACATAAGAAGAGGCCAATTTCCCCTAATGACAGCACACAGAGGTAATACAGAGCACTGGACCCTGACTAGGAATTTGCTTCCTGTTAGGTATGATTATGGACTGTATTATAACGTAGAGCATTTAATGGGTAATACGTAACACAGGTCCTTTGAAAGTTAGTTTCCCATGACAGGAAGTTATGTACCCCTCGTGCGAAAAGAGTGTTTCCTAGTGCTCTGAATTCAGAAATTAGGATGTCAGATGACCTACTTGGCCATTGTAGAGTGTGATAGTACACAGCAAAGAGTCTCCTGTGCCAGCAAAGGTGAGCAGGAGAAATCAGATCCAGCCTCCTCGATTTGTAACTCCACAAAATGAGGCTGACTGGCAGCTTTTAAATAACAACATTTCTGTACCTGAGAGTCAACAAGTGGCTTGTTATTGAAATCACACACTGGGAAGACTGTCTCTGTAGGCTGTTGGGAGTGGGGATGCAGGTGGGAAGAAAAAGGTGCCTGACATGGGCCAATCCCCTTCATTCAGGTGAAGCTGGCTTCTCCAAAGTGTTTGTTAAAAACAAGTCGCAAAATGGATGTTTGCTGTTATGAAGAGAACTATGAAAGTAGGTTTGGATTTGGTAGTTTTACAAAGCTGAAAAATCTCTGTTGTTGGGTTCCTATGTCATTCTATTTGGCTTGTTCCTTCAAAGGGCTCTTTTAAATTTTGAACTAGCAATTTTATGGAGGTTGGTAACAGTAATGATGATCAAATAACATTGAGAGAGAGAGCGAGAAAAAGAGAGACTGTAAAAATTCAAAAATTCAATCAGGACAAGTTTGTCAGCAGAAAAGACTTACAACAAATGTAATTATTTAAAAATATACCTTATGCTGGGAGGGTAAACCAGCTTTATTATATCAAATGGAATATAAAGGACTTGAATTTTCAGCTTTTCAGCAAATGTTATAAAACAAATGTACCAATATCCTTCTGCTAGCACAGATACCTCAGTATTTTCCATAATCAAATAGCCATGCCACAGAAATAAATTCATAATTGATGCCACAGGATTTAAAATTATCCAAGTATTTTCTCATTTTCTTCAAAGGCTCTTCAGAAAAAATATGCCTAATTTAGAAAACTGCTACTCTAGTCTAGATTTCAGACAGTGGGAATATTCAATCCTCAGGTGTGTTTCAGCTTGTTGAAAACACAGCTGACTAATTTTGATGAAAGATCAGAGATAGACTTAAAATCTTACCAAAATAGGTCAAACTAACATAAGTGACCAGAACTATAATAAAGACAAAATATAAGCATCCATATAGCAACAAAAGTCATTGTTTTAAATGAGGATCAAGAGCAAAGGTATTCCTTTATTGAGTTTTATAAAAAGATTTGTTTTCGGAACTAAAAATTTGAGATCATGTCTTTGAAACATTTAAACAAATGGAAGAGAACTTGGGGAAAGCATTTTTATAAGGAAAAATGTCTGTGTTCCTTGAATTGCTAGCGTGTAAAATAAACCGAACATCTTATCCTATATCCAGCTCCCTCCTGGAGGAGTGTTTTCCACCTTACACCCTCCATTATCCTCCCCGTGTGTTCCAGCTTCACGATTCTCCTTTTTCCATACTAACCTACAGCCAGTTGCTCTAACATTTGGTAGGTATTTACTGTATGTTGCTTTGTAGGGTCATGTTGTGCTGAACAGATGATGTATCTCTATGCACTGACAGTTACGCTTTTAAAGAGACATCTATTATCCCGTATATCCAACTGTGCTTTCTACACCAGCACCTCAGTGACTTTTTCTGATTACATGCATAATGATATTACAGAGTTCTTAATTTGAAGCGATGTGTGCTTCTTCCTTTTCTGGTGGTAGAAACTGATACCCATGGGAAGTAAGTACTGAGAGGAGAGTAGCAGGAAAAGAGGGAAAAGAAGAATTTGATTTATTTTTTAAAATTCTATAAATCACTGGGATAATTTTGGCTGATTCTCTTTTAAAAAGAATTTTATTTTTAACTTTTGTGGATATATAGTAGGTATATGTATTTATGGGGTATATGGGATATTTTGGTACAGGCATACAATGTGTAATAATCACATCAGGGTAAATAGGGTATCTATCTCCTCAAGCATTTATCCTTTATATCATAAGCAATTAAATCATACTTTTAGTTATTTTAAAATGTACAATTAAATGATTACTGACTATAGTCACCCTGTTCTGCCATCAAATACTAGGTCTTATTCATTATTTGTAACTTTTTTTTTTTTTTTTTGAGCTGTAGTCTCACTCTGTCACCAGGCTGGAGTGCAGTGGCATGATCTTGGCTTACCGCATCCTCTGCCTCCCAGGTTCAAGCGATTCTACTGCCTCAGCCTCTTGAGTAGCTGGGATTACATGTGCGTGCCACCATGCCCAGATAATTTTTGTATTTTTAGTAGACATGGGGTTTCGCTATGTTGGCCAGGCTGGTCTCGAACTCCTGACCTCACGTGATCCACCCACCACAGCCTCCCAAAGTGCTGAGATTACAGGCATGAGCCACCGCGCTAGGCTGTAACTATTTTTTGTAGTCATTAACCATCTTCACTTTCCTCCCATCCGCCCACTACCCATTCCAGTCTCTGGCCTTACTCTCTAGCTCCATAAGTTCAGTTGTTTTAACTTTTAGCTCCCACAAATAAGTGAGAACACGCCTGTCTTTCTATGACTGTCTTATGTCACTTAACATAATGACTTCTACTTCCGTCCATATTGTTGCAAATGATTGAATCTCATTATTATTATTTTTTTTTTGGCTGAATAGTACTGCATTCTGTATATATGCCACATTTTCTGTATCTGTATTCAGCTGTTGATGGACACTTAGGTTGCTTCAAAATCTTGCCTATTGTGAACAGTGCTGCGACAAACATGAGATTGCAGATACCTCTTCAATAAACTGATTTCCTTTCTTTTGGGTATATACCCAGCTGTGGGGCTGATGGATCATATGGTAGCTCTATTTTTAGTTTTTTGATTATCCTCTAAACGGTTCTCCTTAGTGCTATACTAATATACATTTCAACCAACAGTGTACAAGGGTTCCCTTTTCTCCACACCCTCACCTGTGTTTGTTATTGCCTGTCTTTTGGTAAAAGCCATTTTAAATGGGGTGATAGGATATTGCATGGTAGCTTTGATTTCCATTTCTCTGGTGATCAGTGATCTTGGGCAGCTTTTAATATAATGGTTTGACATTTGTATGCCTTCTTTTGAGAAATGTCTACTCAAATCTTTTGTCCATTTTTAAATCAAATTATTGGACTTTTTCCTATGGGATTATTTGAGCTCCTTATATATTCTGGTTATTAATCCTTTGTTAGATGTGTAATTTACAAATATTTTCTTCAATTTTGTAGGTTGTCTACTCACTTTGCTGATTGTTTCCTTTGCTGTGAAGAAGCTTTTTAACTTGATGTGATCTATTTGTCCAGTTTTGCCTTGGTTGCCTGTGCTTATGAGTATTACTGAAGAATCTGCCCAGTTCAAGGTTCTGGAGAATTTCCACAATGTTTTCCGTTAGTAGACTCATAGGTTGAGATCATAGATTTAAGTATTTAATCCATTTTGATTTAATTTTTATATATGGTGAGTGATAGGGGTCTAGTTTCATTCTTTTGGATATGGATATCCAGTTTTCCCAGCACAATTTATTGAAGAGACCATCTTTTCCTCAGTGTATGTTCTTGGCACGTTTGTAAAAAATGAGTTCACTTTAGATGTATGGATGTGTTACTGGGTTATCTATTCTGTTCCATTTGTCTGTGTGTTTGCTTTTATGCTAGTTTCATGCTTTTTTAGTTATAGTAGCTCTGTAGTATAATTTGAAGTCAGTTAATATGATTCTTCCAGTTTTCTTCCTTTTGCTTAGGACAGCTTTGGCTTTTCTGGGTCTTTTGTGGTTCCATATGAATTTTAGGATTTTTTTTTTCTATTTCTTTGAAGAATGTCATTGGTATTTTGTTAGGCATTGCATTGAATCTGTAGATGGCTTTGAGTAGTATGGACATTTTAACAATATTGATTCTTGCAATCCATGAACATGGAATATCTCTCCACATTTCTCTGTCATCTATTGTTTCTTTCACTGATGTTTTATAGTCTTCATCATAGTGATATTTTACTTCTCTAGTTAATTCTTATTTTATTTTATTTGTAGTTATTGTAAATAGGTTTACTTTCTTAATTTCTTTTTCCAATTATTTGCTTTTGGCATATAAAAATGCTACTGATTTTTATATGTTGATTTTGTATCTTGGAACTTCACTGAATTTTTCAGTTCTCCTAGTTTTTTGGTGGAGTCTAAGTTTTTTCAAATTTAACATCATATCATCTGCAAACAATGATAATTTGACTTCTCCCTTTCCAACTTGGATACCTTTTATAGCTTTCTCTTGTCCGATTGTTCTAGCTAGGACTTCCAGTAATATGTTCAATAACAGTGGTGAAAGTGTGTGTCCTTGTCATGTTCCAGAGCTAAAAGACAAGGCTTTCAGTTTTTTTTCCATTCAGTATCATACTAGCTATGGGTCTATAGTGTATGGCTTTTATTATGTTGACATGTGTTCTACTATGCCCAGGTTTTTGAGTGTTGCTGTCATGAAGGGATGTTGAACTGTATCAAATGGTTTTTCAGCATCAATTGAAATGATCATGTAATTTTTTTTCTTCATTCTGTTGGTATGATGTATCACACTGATTGATTTGAAAATGTTGAATCATCCTCAGATCCCTGGGGTAAATCCTGCTTGGTCATGATGAATGATCTTTTAAATGTGTTGTTGAATTATTCTTGCTAGTATTTTGTTGAGGGTTTTTGCATCAGTTTTCATCAAAGATACTGTCCTGTAGTTTGCTTGCTTGCTTCCTTCTTCCTTTCTTTTTCTTTTTTCACTGCATCTTTGTCTGGTTTTGGTATCAGAGTAATAGTATTGTCTTCATAGAATGAGTTTGGAAAAATTCCTTCTGCCTCTATTTTTAAGAATAGTTTGGGCCAGGTATGGTGGCTCACACCTGTAATCCCAGCAGTTTGGGAGGCCGAGGTGGGCCGATCACCTGAGGTCAGGAGTTCGAGACCAGCCTGACCAATATGGTACAACCCCATGTCTACTAAAAACATAAAAATTAGCTGGGCTTGGTGGTGGGTGCCTGCAGTCTCAGCTACTCAGGAGGCTGAGACAGGAGAATTGCTTGAACCTAGGGGGCAGAGGTTGCACTGAGCCAAGATTGTGCTACTGCACGCCAGCCTAGGCAACAGAGTGAGACTCTGTCCCAACAAACAAATGAAGAAAGAATAGTTTGAATAGTATTAGTATTAGTTATTTAAATGTTTAATACAATTCAACCATGAAGCCATTGTGTCCCAGCTGTTTTTTGCTGGGAGACTTTTTAATTACTGCTTCTATTTAGTTACTTCTTGTTGGTCTATCAAGGTTTGGATTTCTTTATGGTTCAATACTGGTAGTTATATGTGTCTAGAAATTTATCCATTTCTTCTAGGTTTTCCAATTTATTGGTATATAGTTCATAGTGGCCTCTAATGATTCTTTGAATTTCTGCTGTATTGGTTATATTTTCTCATTTTTCATCTCTGATTTTATTGATTTGGGTCTTCTCTCTTTTTCTTTTTTATATTTGTCAATTTTGTTTATCTTTGTAAATAGCCAACTTTTCATTGATCTGTTGTATTGTTTTATTTGTTTCAATTTTATTTCTGCTGTGATGTTTATTATTCTTTTTATCTACTAACTTTCGGTTTGGTTTGCTCTTGCTTTTCTAGTTCTTCAGGCATCATTAGGTTGTTTACAGGAAGTTTTCCTTCTTTTTTGACATAGGTACTTATAAACCTTCTTTGTGTCTTTATATAGTTTTTGTCTTGAGGTCTATCTTGTCTAAGTATAGCTATTCCTATTTTATTTTATTTTACTTTATTTTATGTTTAGAGACAGGGTCACACTTTGTAACCCAGGCTGGAGTGCATTGGAGCAATTTCAGCTCACTGCAACCTCTGCCTCCTGGGTTTAAGCAATTTTCTCACTTCAGTCTCTCGAATAGCTGATACTACAGGCACACACCCCCATGTTCAGCTAATTTTTTTGTATTTTTAGTAGAGATGGGATTTTTCCATGTTGGCCAGCCTGGTGTGAACTCCTGACCTCACGTGATCTGCCTACCTCAGCCTCCCAAAGTGCTAGGATTATAGGCATGAGCCAGCATGCCTGGCCCTATTTTTTTAAATTTCCATTTGTATGAAATATCATTTTCTGTCTTATTTTTAGTCCATATGTGTCTTTGTAGTTGAAGTATGTTTCTTATAGGCAACATATCATTGGGTCTTTTTTTTTTTTTTTTTTTTTTTTTTTTTGCTTTTTATCCATTCAGCCACTCTCTGTCTTCTGACTGGAGAGTTTATTACATGTACAATGAATGTTGAATTGATAAGTAAGGACTTACTCCTTATATGTATATTCCATGTACATTAAATGTATATTCCATGTACATTTTATTCCATAAAACACATTTTGTTATGTGTTTTCTGGTTTGTCTTCTTTTTTTACTTCCTTCCTGTCTTTCTTTTAGTGTAGGTGATTTTTTTTTTCTGATGATACATTTTAATTTCTTGCCTTTTATTTGTTGTGTATCTACTAAATGTTTTTAGATTTGAGGTTACCATGAGGCTTGCAAACAATATGTTATAACCGATTGTTTTAAGCTGATGACAAATTAATACTGATTGCCAGCAAAGAAACATAAGCCAAAAGAGAACTAATAAAACCTTTATACTTTAACTGTATCTCCATGCTTTTTAACTTTTTGTTGTTTCCATTTTATATATTATTATACTGTCTATGTCTTGAAAAGTTGTTGTAGTTTTTAAAGACTGTTTGATGCTTTCATCTTTTTATTTATGAATAGTTTATGTAGGACAATTATAGTATTATTATATTCTGTATTTTTCTGTGTACTTAAAGTTTTGTACTTTCAGATAATTTCTTTTTTTTTTTTAGACGGAGTCTTGGTCTGTTGCCCAGGCTGGAGTGCAGTGGCGTGATCTCAGCTCACTACAAACTCTGCCTCCTGGGTTCAAGCAATTCTCCAGCTTCAACTTCCTGGGTAGCTGGCATTATAGGCACCTGCCACCACGCCCAGCTAATTTTTGTATTTTTAGTAGAGATAGGGTTTCACCATCTTGGCCAGGCTGGTCTCGAACTCCTGACCTCATGACCCACCCGCCTCCTCCTCCCAAAGTGGTTAGATTACAGGCATGAGCCACCATTCCCAGCCAGATGATTTCTCATTGCCCTTTAATGTCCTTTTCTTTCTGATTGAAGAACTACCTTTAGCATTTCTTGTAGGACAGATACAGTGTTTATGAAAACCCTCAGCTTCTGTTTGTCTAGAAAAGTCTTTATTTTTCCTGAATGTTTGAAGGATATCTTGACAGATATACTATTCTAGGGTAAAAGGGTATTTTTCTTTAATACTTCCAATATATCATGCCACTCTATCCAAGATTTACACTGAAAAGTCTGCTGCCAGATGTGTTGGAGCTTCACTGTATTTTATTTGTCTCTTTTCTCCTCCTGCTTTTAGGAACCTTTCTTTACCCTTGACCTGTGGGAGTTTGATTATTAAATGCCTTGAGGTAGTTTCCTTTGGGTTAAATTTGCTTTGTGTTCTGTAACCTTCTTGTACTTGAATATTGATATCTTTCTCTAGGTTTGAAAGTTCTCTGTTATTACCCCTTCAAATTTTCTATTCCTTTCTCTCTCTCTCCCTTCTCTTTAGGACCACTAACTCTTAGATTTGCCCTTTTGAGGCTAGTTTCTAGACTTTTAGTCATGTTTCCTTCTTTTTTTATTCTTTTTTATCTTCTGTCTATTTTCAAATAGCCTGTCTTTAAGTTCACTAGTTGTTTCTCATGCTTGATCAATTCTGCTATTAGGGGACTATGATGGATTAACCAGTATGTCATTTGCATTTTTCAACATCAGAATTGATTATCTTTAACTTTTTTCAATTTCTCTGTTAAATTTATCTGATAAAATTCTTAATTCTTTCTATGTGTTATCTTGAATTTCTTTGAGTTTCCTCAAAACAGCTATTTTGAATTTTCCTTCTGAAAGGTGACATATCTCTGTCTCTCTGGGATTGGCTCCTGGTTTCTTGTTCAGTTTGTTTGGTGAAATCATTGTGTTAGTCTATTTTCATACTGCTATAAAGATACTACCTAAGACTGAGTAACTTATAAACAAAAGAGATTTATTTGAGTCACAGTTCTGCATGACTGGGAATGCCTCAGAAAACTTACAGTCATGGTGGATGGCAAAGGGAAAGCAAGCACCTTCTTCACAAGGTGGCAGCGGGGAGAGAGAGAGAGAGAGAAAGAGAGAGAGAGAGAGAGAGAATGAACTGCCAAACACTTTTAAACCATCATATCTTGTGGGAACTCACTCACCATCAGGAGAACAGTACGGGGGAAATTG
Organism: Cacajao melanocephalus; assembly: GCA_963573385.1. NCBI lineage: Eukaryota > Metazoa > Chordata > Mammalia > Primates > Pitheciidae > Cacajao > Cacajao melanocephalus. Next base: position 19,076 of record CAUYLG010048412.1, read on the forward strand.
CCCCATTATCCAGTCACCTCCCACCAGGTCCCTCTGTTGACACATGGGAATCACAATTTGAGATAAGATTTGGGTGGGCACACAGAGCTAAACCATATTAGTCTTGTTTTCTTGGATGGTCTTAATGCTTATGGAAGTACTACTGGGGTACCTCCAATGTTTACTTAAGGCCCAAGGGTTCTTCATTCAGCTTGTGGTGAATGCTGCTAGGCCTGGAACTCACCTTTCAGGACAGTAGGCTTCCCTCTGGGTTAGGGTAGGTTCAGAATTCTTATCCAATAGCCAAGGCCTAAAATCTAGGATCCCTGAAGCCTGCTTGATGGTCTTCCCCACTGTGTTCAAGCTGGTATATAAGCTGCAAAATAAAGTCCCATTCATTCTTTTCTCTCCTCTTCTCAAGCAGAAAGCATCTTTCCTTGGCAGGATCTGCGTGTTTTGTTGTCTCTGTGTTGTACAGTGGAAAAGAAACAATGCATTTTGGGGACAGCTAGGACCCATGCAGATGAGGTATTGGCTCACAACCCAAACCATAATATACATTATCAGGCAGGAGGTATGGTAGTTCCAGATTAAGATCCAAAGTGGAAGTATCAAAGGGGCAGTTAGGACTCGGAGAGGAGAGATCATATGATCACTTGTTGGTTGGAAGGGATGAAGAAATGTATGAAAAAGCCTGTTAACTATGAGAGGGTTAAAGGAAATTTCTCAGGGCAAAGACAAGAATCCAGCATTGTTTCTAGGGCATTTAGTTGAGGCAATCAGGAAATGTACTAACACTGATCCTGCCTCAAGGGAAGGACAGACCCTTTTAGGAGTACATTTTATAACAGTTTGTCCCTGATATCCATAGAAAGCTACAAAAAGAAGCTATGGGTCCCCAAACTTCTAGGGAACAGCTTTTGGATATGGCATTTTAGTTTTTAATACCAGGGGCAAAGCAGAGGAAGCGGAAAGAGCAAGAAAGACCTCCCACAAGATAGAGCTCTTGGCTGTAGTCTTAAGCTCACCTCCCACATGGGACTGCCCTCCTAACTCTTGGCCTGAACAAGGAAAGCTGAAAGGTGGGAAGGCCATCTTCCTACCTTTCTGAGTCTGAGTGTCTGAGTCACCATGGCTTGGGCATGAATTAGTGTGCACGCTGCAAAAAAACTGGCCATTGGAAGAGAGATTGCCCAGGGCTCAGAAGGAAGCTATCGGCACCTGAACCAACAATGGCTGAAATAGCCAGGCAAGTCCAAAAGAGATGGGGCCTGAGACCTTCCACCACAGCTCCCATCAGACAACTAGCCATATCTATAGGGGAACCTCAGGTAAGAACATTAACTTCCTTCTGGAGTTAAGGTAAGAACATGGCAGGTAAGAACATTAACTTCCTTCTGGAGTGCTTATTCTGTTTTGACCCATTATAATGGACCTCTGTCACCCTAAAACTGTATGGTCAGGGGGACAGATGGAAAAGCCCATACATGCCATTTTACCTATCCTTTAAGCTGCTCTTCAGGGACTTTGGTTTTCTCCTGAATTCCCCACACCTTGTTGGGAAGGGATTTATTAACTCAGCTGCAAGCAGTAGTATCTTCTGGAAATCACAAGGCAGACAGAAATTGCTCCTTCTCTTTTTCTGTGAATAAATGTCAGACTTTGTTGTTAGACGCCCCGATATAACACTTAAAGTATGCCGAACTTTGAATCCAGCTATTTGCCTGAACTCACAGGCACCCTAGATCATTCTTGTATGCAAGTTATGGAGCAAGTTTACTCCAGCTGCCTGAATTTAAAGGATGACCCTCTAGATAATCCTGAGGTAGAATGGTTTACAGACTGAAGTAGCTATGTGCACCAGGGAAACAGGAAAGCTGGGTATGCTGTTGTCAGTTAACACGAGGTAATTGAATCTCATGCCTTACCAGCTTCTACCTCAGCTCAGAAGGCAGAATTAATAGCTCTTATTAGAGCCCTGCAATTGGGAAAGTATTTAAGAGTTAACATTTACACTGATTCTAAGTATGCCTTTCTGGTACTTCATGCTCCTATGCTGCTATCTGGAAGGAACAGGGACTGTGAACTGCTAAGGGTTCCCCTATAAAACATCACTTAGAAATTCTAAATTCGTTAGATGCTGTTTTGCTGCCCAAGGAAGTAGCTGTAATCTATTGTGGAGGATATCAAAAAGGACATTCTCATGTGGCTAAGGGAAACTCCTTTGCAGATGCAGCTGCTAAGGCAGCAGCATTAAAAGAGCCAGTTGGACTTGTTGGCATGCTAGTGCCCTCAGCCACGGCAATGACAGACCCTAGATATACTAAAGAGGAACAAGAATGGGCTAAAAGTCAGGGCTTAATTCAAGATCTTTCTGGCTAGCTTATCAATGACAGCAAACTGTTAATACTAGGTGCCAATCAGTGGAAAATAGTTAAGCAATTGCATGACTACTCATTTGGGAAGAGCTTCCCTGTTTCAATTAATGTCTTTTTGTAGGAAAAAAGCTTTTTATACTAAAAGACTTACTTAAAACAGTAAAACAGGTAACTCGGGCGTGTGGACTGTGTGCCTGGAATAACCCAAATAACCAGTCTTTACCTCCTCCTCTAGTAAGGCCTGTTAAGCATAGGGGAACATACCCTGTTGAAGACTGGCAAATAAACTATACTCAGATGCCCCCATGTAAAGCATTTAAATATGTATTAGTGTTCACTGACACCTTTACCAGTTGGGGTTGGATCGAGGCTTTTCCTACCCAGTCTGAAAAGGCAATTGAAGTTTCTAAACTATTAAAGGAAATAGTTCCTAAATTTGGCTGCCTGAGAGCTTACAGAGCAATAATGGCCATCTTTCACAGCGACAATTACCCAAACGTATCTTCAGCCATAGGAATTCAGTACTACCTTCACTCGGCATGGAGGTCACAGTCTTGGGGAAAGTAGAAAGAGCTAGTCAAACTCTAAAAAGGACTCGTGTTAACTCTGCCAAGAGACGTCAGAAACCTGGCTGTCTTTATTATCTGTAGCTTTATTAAGAGTTTGAGTGGCCCCTAAGGGAAATCTGCAGCTCAGCCCTTTTGAAATAATATATGGAAGGTCTTAACTACCTACCTCCTAATAGACAGAGATATTTTCAAGCTACAGAATTATGTGATCAACTTAGGACAAGTGCAAAATGCTCTTCTTGAATATGGAAATCAAAGACTTTTCCCCTCCTGAGGAAAAGAATCTTATTACAACCCAGCTGGGAGACTGGGTCCTATTAAAAACTTGGATGGAAGGATCCCCAGCAGATCAACTTTCCCCAAAATGGAAGGGACCCTGTCAAGTTCTCCTTAGTACCCCAACTGCAGTTAAATTACAAATAAACAGGTGGGTCCACTTATCTTGAATTAAACCCATTTCTTATGAAGTCCCACAGGCTGATGGAACACAAGAGACTGATCCCGTTTGTTCCTGTGCACCAATCAGTAATCTTCAACTCCTGTTCAGAAGAAATGAAAGGGATGGGTAACATAAAGATATGGACTGGCATTCTACTTTGGAATATAAGTTGGAATCAGGCAGAGTGACTTACTGAGTGGGCAGACTTTAGCCTCTATACATAATCAGATAAACTGTTGGGTATGTGGACAATTTAACAGCAGTTCGAGGGGGAACTTGTGCTTTGATCAAAGCCGAATGTTGTGTGTATGTTCTAGACTATTCAAATAATATCACACATGCTATGAAAGCTTTAGACCCTCATATCTCTGCCACTGATGCATTATCAGTTGACCCTATATCGACTTGGTTCCAGTAAATGCCCAGTTCTTGGAAAGCCTTCCTGTTTAGTTTACTTGGAATGATTTTATTTATTTTGCTTTGCTGTTGTGGAATATATTATGGTTGTACTCTTTGTGTAGGAATGCAAGACAAGCTCACTCAATGCTTTCTTAAACTGGACACTTATTAATGTTCCAGATACTGCCTTTTGCTGAAACTCGCAGTTATGAACAACCTTCGCCATACCAATGTTCTCTGACTGGGCTCCTCTCTGCACTAAATGCAAGACACTGTAATAGTTAGGCAGGAATATTGTTGCCCCTATTCAGCCTGAAGAGGTTACAGAAGATGGATCTTCATCTCTCTGCAACCCTTAGGATTAAAAGTTCTCTTGTGGCCGGGCGCTGTGGCTCACGCTTGTAATCCCAGCACTTTGATAGTCCGAGGTGGGCGGATCACGAGGTCAAGAGATCAAGACCTTCCTGGCCAACATGGTGAAACCTCATCTCTACTAAAAATACAAAAATTAGCTGGACGTGGTGGCGTGCACCTGTAGTCCCAGCTACTCGGGAGGCTGAGGCAGGAGAATTGCTTGAACCCAGGAGGCAGAGGTTGCAGTGAGCTGAGATCACACCACTGCACTCCAGCCTGGCACCTGGTGACAGAATAAGACTCTGTCTCAAAAAAAAAAAAAAAAAAAATTCACTTGTAAAGGAAGTGGGGAGATATGTCATAAGCGTTCAAACCAAAGTGGCCCCATTTTGAGTGAGGCTAGGAAAATGAGGCTTGGACTTGCTGGGCTGCATTCTCAGAAAGGTAGGCATTCCTAGCCTCTAGATGTTTATGGTTAAGGGAACAAATTAATGTTTACTAAACAGAACCAGATTTGGGAGTGTCCAGATATCTGGATATCTGGAGAACAAAGACATTCCTAATTTTGCTTTAAAGATAATATGTCAATTCTTGCAAAATACGGTAATTAAGAAAATTAATCCTTTATTACAAACTCTTGTAGCAGATCACATCTCCCTATATATAGCAGCATTGGGGTGGATGCATTCCTCCTCTTACTTTCAGGAATATCCTACTCTGTCTGTGGAGCAGCTGTCCTTTCACCACATTACTTTCTTAATAAACTTGCTTTTGATTTGCACTGTGGACTCGCCCTGAATTCTTTCTGGCACAAGATCCAAGAACCCCCTCTTGGGTTCTGGATCTGGACCCTTTCCTATAATCAGAATCACCCTCTTATAAGCTAAGGGTAACATTTAGTGTCAAGGAATTTCATAAACAGCAATGCAATGTGCTTGAAATTGCAGAAATAAACACTTTCACACTTGCCTAAGATAATATTGAGTCTTCCCAAAGGAAATGCCTTCTTTCTCCTGTTAACACAAAACAGTATCTACTTCCAATTTTCTAAAAATGCCACACATTCAATGTAACCTCTGTTATGAGTAATATCTTAACTATGTTCCCTAACATTTGTTGGAATTATTTGGTTAATGATACATCTTAAGTGAACAGGTAGGGGTTTTGATGTTAAGTCAGGGTCTTGGCACTTTTAGTTCATGAATTGCATTTCTCTAATCTGGGTTAATGAATAGACTTCCATACTATTTTGCTGCATGTACTAAGATTAGCATTAGTAAAATTTAACTTGACCTAAAGCTTGCGCTTTAACTACAGGGTCTAAGCTCATCCCAAATTATATCTATCATTTGGTGGAGAACCCTACTATCTGCTGAGATACCGTCCTTATAACTATGACTTTGTGGCTATAGAAATAGAGTTATTATACAAATACATTCCAGTTAATGGGAGACACTCAGGGGAAGCATTGGGAAAAATGACGAAGAGCTTTGCCAATCTATGCTTAGTATTAACCCAGTAATATTGTAAATTAAGAGCTGAGTTTGCTTTTTTTGGTTGCTTTTTGAGGTGGAGTTTTACTCTTGTTGCCTTTGCTGGAGGCTGGAGTGCAATCTCCTGCTTTGTGCAATCTCACCTCACTGCAACCTCCACCTCCTGGGTTCAAGCAATTTCCCTGCCTCAGCCTGCTGAGTAGCTGGGATTACAGCTGTGTATTTTTGGTGGCGATGGGATTTCACCATGTTGGCCAAGTTGGTCTCAAACTCTTGACCTCATGATCCACCCACCTCAGCCTCCCAAAGTGCTAGGATTACAGGCATGAGCCACTGTGCCTGGCCTGAGTTTGATTTTCTTTTTACAGCCGCAAACTAAATTTGAATTGCACTTTTAGAAGTAGAAGGCAACTATATTTTGATTTCATAAAATTTTGATCTTAGTATGATAGCATGTTTGAAGGACTCAATTTTTCTAAAAATATTATTTGCTTCCATTTATCTGCTTGTGAAAGAACACAATAAAGACAGGCCACTGATAAGGGAAGAAAGAGAAATATTGCTTCAACAAGCTCATTCCACTAGTCAGATTTGTCAAGGAAAAGGTGAACTGATACCTTTTTAAAATAATATTCCCTGCAAGAAAAGTTGCTCATTTTATTCATGTTTGACATTTCATAGTAAAGGTAAAATTCATTTTTAATGAAAAATACTCCACAGGGTTATTAATTAAAAGAAACACAGGAAGAGAGAACTGTCATTTTAAAAGAGCAGCTCATGAATTAGAGAAAGTCACCAGCCAAAAATACAGCTCAGTGATATTCTCTCCAGAATAGGTGGCTGGCCTCCCAGTGGAAACAGCCCTAACCTGCACTCTGCTTGGCACCTGTGCCATCTGGGCACAAGATATTTTTGCTTCAAAGCTTTGGTAAACTTAGAGAAGTGGTTTTTTGAGCTTGTTGATTAAATGTTTTATTATAATTATTTTTTGTGCATTGTTCTTTTTATTTCCAGTGTGCAACTCGAGGGCAAAGAATGTGAATAATGTAATCATAGCATCTAGAGTTACTCAGGCAAACTGAGTAACCAGCCACTGAATTTATTTGCTGCACAAGATAACTTTTGTGCGTTAAAAGCCTGGGGAGTTAACCTTCACTCTTGCTGGCAATTGGTGCAGTGTCAGTGTCCTACAGGGAATGAGGTGGTAAAGAGCATCCTCTGTTAGACTCCAAGTCAAAGCAAAATGTAGAGGGCACCATCTGAATTGCAGTCTGGATGCACCCTTTATAATCTCCTTGGTTATTTATCCCAACTTCCTTATTTCTACCTTCACTACTCCTCATGCCAGACAGTCCTTCAGATTAGAAGGTATTCTGAAAACTATGATATTTAACTTGATTTTTTCTCAAGGATTCAGATTTTTCCAACCTTTGGAAAGAGGCATGTGGTATGGAAAATAAATTCCTGCTGTTTTAGCTGTTTCAAATCAGAGGAGGTTTTCCAAGAACCCTCTGAATGATCGGTTTTGTGAATAAATAATCATGGTTTCTGACCATAGTGTGAAATGTGGTGTCAGGTGCTGAGACACTCAGTTTTCATTTAGTTAATCTGCTTATGAATTTATAATATGCAAACTTATATGGTTATACTTCTCTTCTGAAAGTCAAGGTTAAGATATAAACAATTCTTTTTGCCGTTATTTAGCATCCCAAATCACAATAGATGCTTAATATTTTTAAATTTAATTTGATGTCAGAAAGTCCACTGAGCAGTATTCTGAGACTATGATGCTGTGGAAATAACCGATATGGTGGAATTAACTCTTAATTTGAGTGGCCACCTTAATTTCTTATGGCTCTATTTGCTCATCTTTAAGAATAATTATAACATCTGACACTTCCAAAGCTCTTACAGTTCAGAAATCTGTTTAAGATGCAATCTCTTACATGTCCTTCAGAGAGTATATTATTGTCCCCATTTTATAAATGAGAAATCCAAGAACCAGAGCAGTTAGATAATTTGCTATAATCTCTCAATATTAAGTGACAAAGTAATAGTCCTGGAACTAAAGCAAGTCTTTGAAAAGTTAATTAATTTTTCTCTTATATATAACACATCCTATACAGCTCAAAGAATTATTGGGTGAAGTAGGTGAAGTAATAGCAAAAATAATTTTAAAATAGCAATAGTTGTACAAATGTCAAGTTAATATTAATAAGCAGTATTGTTTTTACTAATAAAGCTCTTCAATACTCTTACTTTTCTCTTTAGTTCCCCAAAGTTGTAAGAGTTCAGAGCTGGTAGATGATAAAGCAATTAAAATAGAGGTAAACCTTTGAATGGCAGTTTCAAAAAGTTGGCTCTTTATTTCTTGTTCCTTTATTCAAGGAACCAGCCTTCTCTTCCTTGCTAAGAGAGCTATCTTTTTCAAAACCTTGTCATTCGGCAAATTTCTAGGACTTCCACAGTTATTAGAGACTGGAACTACCCAGATGTGGGCTGGAGTCGGGGGAACAGATCCACTTTGTGGACATAGGCGACATAGTGAATATGGTGGTAAAGGACCTTGCTAGCAACTGTGAGGCCCAGCAGGAAGTTTATGTTTTGATGCAGATTTCTAACCTTTACCTAGACAAATGAGGCAGGAAATGCTTTTCCATATTAGAATTTTAAAGATCTTAATTTCTTTTAGGTTTTGTTATTAGATTTCTTTAACAAAAACAAGTTAGCATAATTACATTTTAATAGGTAAACATTTTAAATAAGGCATGATTAAAAATAATTCAGTTAAACTTTTGTGAAAAACAAAAGCAGGAACTCTTAAAGATTTCATAGAATGATTCTATGTCAGTACCCCCCAGGTGATTCCTTTGTGCAGCTTCAGAATCACTGACCTAGAACAGTGGTTTTCAACCCTGGCTGCACATTATAACTACCCAGGGAAATTAAAAAAAAAAAAAGATATCTACCCTGTCCCAAGCAAATTTAAATTAGAATCTCTAGGGGTGAGGCCTGTTGTACTTTTATTCAAAGTTCCCCAGGTGAATCTAAACTAGTGCCTCAGTGGAAAACCATTGCTTTATACATATATCTTTAATATTACACACATTTATTTGCATTTTTAAATATTGCACAATCTCCAGGGGTAAAATTCCAGGCAAAATGACTGGAAAACTCACTTTGTAGTTAAGCCATTTTCTCTGTCTCCTCTCCATGGGGAAAAGAGAAGGACCAAAACTGGTCACCATCTTCTGTACTATTTTAAGGGAAGGCAGTCGCTTTTGGGGGCAGTGGCTTTCCAGCTATGCTGTGTACATGGATCACCCAGAGTGAATCCTAAGCCCCCAGACCAGGTCGCTATGGTTTAGTATCTCTGAAGTGAGACCCAGAAACCTGCAACTTGAATAAGCTTTCCAAGTGAATCTGATGTAGTGGTCCATGATCCTAACTTTTCTCTATAGTTTGATCTAAGGGCTTTCTGCCAAAAATATTCCTGGCTCCATGGCATTTCCTCCATGTTGCCTGTAATCCTTCAGGTGGTAATCACTTTGCCTGGAATTTTACCACTGGAGATTGTATAATATTTAGAAGTATAAATTAATGTTTGTGATGTTAAAGACGTGTATAAAACAATAGTTTTCCATTAAGGGTGTAGTCTAGACTCACCTGTGGAGCTTTGAATAAAAGTACAATGGCCTTCAGCCCTAGAGATCCTAATTTAAATTAGTTTGGGACAAGGCATATAGATAACTCTTTTCCAAGTTCTCTGGGTGATTATAATGTGCAGCCAGAGTTGAAAACCACTGTTCTAGGTCAGTGATTCGAAAGCTGTACACAAGAATCACCTGGGGGTATTGACATAGAATCAGTCTATAAAATCTTTAAGAGTTTCTGCTTTGGTTTTCATGAATGTTTAACTGCATTATTTTTATTCATGCCTTATTTAGGATTTTTACCTATTAAAATTTAATTATGTTAACTTGTTTCTATTAAAGAAGTCTAATAATAAAACTTAAAAGAAACTAAGATCTTTAAAAAAATCTAAAATAAGTGGAACCACATGCTGCAGAGAGCACTTTATACTTTTTTGCTACTTAGAACATTAGCTGTCCTAAGCTTCTAAAATATGAGGTACTCTCCTTATGCCATCAGTTTCCAGATGTTATTTTATTTCGTCCTTCCAGGCCTTTGAGGAAGATATTACTGTTCCATTTCATAAGCCAAAAACCTGAGATTCACAGAGGCTAAGTGTGTCACTAAGATTGTAACCCTGATAAGCAGCAGAAACAGAATTCAAACCACAGGGTTTACACTGATACCAGTAATCTTTTCTTATATTACGTTGTCTTTAGATACAGAAAACTCATGGACAATTTTTACAGAACTAACAATTTATAAAATGCTTTTCATTTAAAACACTAATGCTATTCTTTCTTTGCAGAGATTTATATTAAAACACAAATGTAGAGGCTACTGTAAAATAAAGCAGGAAACAAAATTATGATTGTGTGTTTTCAGGGAAGAATGATTAGATAGGTAAGAAATTTGTGGAAAATAATATCAACTTTTACTAGCCCAAATTTCCTCCTCACTCTTTCTCTCTCTGTGGTAATACATTTAAAAAAGTTCATTCTAAGTAAGCTGCAACTATCACTCATATAGATTGATTCTCCTTTCCATGCTTATGTTATCATTGGATTGGGGGAGGGGACCAAAAGTAAGCCATTATGAGATCCCAGAAAAGATACAACACCTTTTACAACCTAAAATCTAGATAATTTATTGTTGATTTTGACTCACAGTTGTTTTGGTATGTTCAATTTATTAAAAGTGTGCGCTACTATGTGTGCAGGTAGGTTGCAACCACAATACAACCACAAAGACCAACAATGCAGTCTGTATTAAGAGTTAGAAGGTTACTCTATCTACACTATCATGCTTTCCCTTAACATGACTTCTTTCATTTTAAACCAGCCTATTGATGAAGTAGACCCTTGTATTGCCAATTATCCTCTTATCTGAAAATATAGTATAGTCTTTTTAATCTCCTACATTAGAAACATCAAGCACCTTACAAAGTTCTTAAGGAATATGTGCAAGCCACTTAATTTATCAGTATACTCATTTGTTTTTCTCGGAAAATTCCATTATGAGTCTTCTTTACATAGCAATCAATATAGTTTGAAATTATAATGCTGCCCTTAGAAATATGAGAGGGATATCTTTTATATTAATAAGCATTTTTGCTTTTTTTCATAATCAGAAGAAATCAAGGCACATGTTTGTGACTTCTACTTAAAATAAGACATTTCTGGTAATTAGCAAAGTAAGTTTAGTTAACTAAGTAATGGAAGCTAGAAATGAGATTATTTAAAAGCTTCCAATGAGTTCTTTATTTTAAATTGCTGCTCAAAGCTAATCAGTTTGTATCGCTATAAAGAGACAAGGAGAAGGCTTTGCATGTTAGTGGATCTTAATTCTGTTCTTACTGTTATCCAAAAGTGATTTCCTGACACTAAATAATCAGCTGTGTAATGCAGAGTTCACTAAACTGCATTTCTACCTCCATATTAAATATCTTTTATGTGTAGCTCATCAAAATATATAAATGGAAAGATAAGCTTAATAAAAATAAAGGAATAAAATCAGAAAGAGGTTGAAATATAGGGATATTATCCTTTTGGGCTAACGTCTCTTAAATGCCATGTTTTTCTCTGACTTAGCTTCACCGCTCAGGAAGAGTTTTTCAGAGTGCTGTGAAAACAAGAGACAAGCTTAGGTGTAATGTTAGAAAATCAGCAGGAATGCAAAATGGGATGGGGGCTGGAGAGCAGGAGGAGAGCAATAGTAGCTAAATTATAGCTAGAACAAGGCCACCGCTATCTGACCACCTAGGCCAGAGAAATGATTGTCAGTTATTTAGCTCCTGAGATTAGACAGATGTGCATGTGCACACACACTCAACAAAGATGGACACCAAAAAGGTGGCATATAATGAAAAGAAGTACCTCTTTCTATAATCAGATATGTCCTCACAAATGCCCACATATGCATCATCTGTATATTGTGTCCACATAATTGTTTAACAAACACACATCGATATCTTATTCCTTCCTATAATGAGTCTTTCACAGAGGGACTCCTACTCGACCTTTGCTCTTCTTCTGTTGGTTTAATAAGACCTGAACTGTTAAAATATGTGATATTTGGGAAGGGAAAGGAGCTTAATTATTTTTATGGTCTGTTTGTGTGTCAAGAGGAAAGATTATTAACAGTGCTGCTTCAGATGTTAAAACATTTCCACCCTGTCCTCCAAAATCAACATCTTACTTTGCTAAAAGGTTTACATTTCATGATGTTTTATGTTGATTGCCTATCTATAAAATACCATTAAATGACGACTGTTAATCAAAGATAATGTTCTATTGGCATCTTCGAGATATGCAGCAAATTTTCCCTTCAATTCTTCAAGTGCTCTGCAGGTTTATATGACAAAGAGTAACACTCCAAATCCCTGCCATGTCTCTAGAAACATACATCTTTGCCCACTTGTAATGTTTCTCTAGAACTTTTCTTGTACAAGTGTTTTGGTTTGTACAACAGTACGATGATTGAAGCTGGCAGGCCTTTGGGATTTATAGTTTCATTGGGTCACTGAACTCCATATCAAAAGTGTTTGTGGATGCTATGCAGACAACTTAGATATTCTCCAGTACATTGACCAAGAATCTCTTGTTTTTTAAGTGATTCAAATGTTACTATAGCATTGCCCTCTAAATTTCTTCTCTAAAAGTGCCTACATGCTCTAACACAAAATAAAAGAAAAAACTTTCTCCCATAAATAGTGTAGTCATTTTGACTATAGGTTCTTAGCCTACAGAGCCTTAGCCAACTGTAGGCTTCAAATAAATCTACTTCAAATAAATTAAATAAATTTTTAAATAAGATCTACATATTTTCATGTCTTAGACAATGGCTCCTTTTGAGAGAGGCTTTATAAGTTTTATCAGATTCCCAAGAAAGTGTGTGACTCCAGAAGAGATTTAACACTGATTTTGATTTAATTCATAAGAAGTGCTAAACACCACTGTCTTTGAATATGGCATGGCAGTATAATTTGTTTTGGAATGAATGTTACCTGTTGACATTTTTAACTTTCACATATTTGGGATGATCATTAAATATTCATGTTGTACCTTAAAATCCAATTATAGATAAATTAACTACAAATCAGACTAAGTTCTTCTTGAACTCTTTACTTCTCCTGTCCAATTTATTCCCTCTGCCTGGAATGCCCTTACATCCTCCCCCTTTCTCTGCCTGTTGAAGTCCTTTAAGACTCAGCTAAAATAACGCTATCTCTAAAGACTTCCAGATTTTCTCATTCAGAATTCATCTTTCGCTTCTTTATAATGCTCTTTCTATGTGCATTCATTTTATTAAGGGCCCTTTTAAAGTCTAATTTGTATTGAGGCGTATGACTGTATGTTTCTAACTGGATTGCAAACTACTGTAAGAGAGAGACGTATTATTCATCATTGCACCCTCCATTAGGCACAGTGCCTGGACCTTAATAGGTACTTAACAAAATGCTTCTTGTTTAGCTGTTTAATGAATGTCAGATTGATATTAGATGCCCTAAGTATGATTGTAGGATCTGATAGGGATATAAACACAAACTATACATTATCCTTGTAATACTTACTTGGCAGTTTATTAGCATATGTAAATCATAATGGTCAAGGTAATTTAAAGAAATCATTTTATGATGTTTTAAAATATTCTCTCATTGTTTGTATGAGATGATGCACTTTCAGCCAGTAATGTTGGGTCTCATTCACTCATAATGAGCTCTGTGTGACAACCAGAAAGCTTAACTGTGCTGAGTTCTTTTGAATTCAGTGATCCTCCCTAATCTGCAGTTTCCCTTTCTGTGGTTTCAGCTACCCACAGTCAATTGTAATCTGAAAATGTTAAGTGTAAAATTCCAGAAATAAACATTTTGTATGTTTTAAATTGTGGGTTTTTTCCTGAGAAGTTATGAAATCTGAAGAAGTCCAGCTCCATCCCACCGAGGATGGGAATCATCCCTTTGCCTAGCACATACCCACAGTGTACACTGCCCACCCATTAGCTATTTAATAGCCATCTCAGTCATCAGATTGACTGTCATGATATCACAGTGCTTGTATTCAGGCAATCCTTATTTTATTTAATAATGGCCCCAACGTGAAAGAGTGGTGATGCTAGAATGTTATTATAATTGTTTTTTATTGTTAATTGTTTTTAATCTCTTACTATGCCTAATTTATGAATTAAACTTTATCATAGGTAGGTATGTATAGGAAAAATATATACGGTTCAGTACTGTCTGCAGTTTTGAGCATCCACTGAGGGTCTTGGAATGCGTCCCTAGCAGATAAGAGGAGACTACTCTATTTTGCTGTATATAAAAGTATCTTTAGTAACTCCTAGCAAGTAATAGCTGTTAATAATGAATGTTATGTTTCATAGCTTCTGTTTTTAGACTTTTTAAAGTAGTCCTTGACTGGGATTTCATTTACTTTTTCTTTTCTAGAGCCTATTTTCAGGAACCCTGACTTCTCAATAATTAAGAATGTCATCTTTTATTACTTACCTCTTAATATACAGAGTCACTTTCATTCTATAAAACTCTGAGTAGATTTATTTTTAAAATAGCTCATATTTATATAATACTGTACAGATTCAGATGCACTTTTATATGCATCATCCAAGGTGATCCTCATGACAACATTGTGAGGTATAGTGGATTACTTCTCCTCATTTTAACAGATGAATAAACAGACTCAGACTCTACTTACCTAAGGCCACTTACGCCAAGTGAGTGATGCAATGGGTATAGAACCCAGGAATTATGACTTTGGTGGTAGTCAGTATTCATTCTGCTACGATTTTGTGCTCCCTTTAAGGTGCTAGATGTAACCTATTCATAGATATGCCTTGTGCATTTTCAGGTGCCAAATGCTATCTGTTCTGGGCATTTAGGGTACATCAGTAAACAAAACCAACAAAAATCAAGTCCTTGTTGAGATTAAATTTGTGTTTGGTGTTTGGGAGAACAGCAAATAAATACAATATATAATCTATTTGAAGATAATGAGAGCAATGGGGCAGGAAATGAAGCAGGAAAGAAGGTCCAAGCATTTGTGGAGGGTTGCGATTATATGTAGGATAATTAGGCCTCATTAAAAAACTATTGCTTGAATAAAGACTTAAAGAAGATAGGTGCAAGGCTTATGGCTATCCAATGGGTAAAAGCAGAGAAAATACCGAGTATAAAGGCCCTGAGAGAAAAGTTTTCTTTGCATGGTTGAGGGACAGAATAGAGGCCAGTTAGCCTGTACTGTGGTGAGAAAGGAGCAAATAGTGGGAGATGAGGTCAAAAGGTGTAGTCTTAGAATTCACTGTAAGTGTAAGAGTTAAAGAAGAAAGAAACATGAACTGCAGCTCAGCAGAAAAGACAGGTTTACTTTAGGTAAAACCTGAGAGGGACTTCTGGCCAATTTCTGTCAGGAGTGCTTTCTCTTACAGACTAAGAGTATATATTGGTTTCAGGGTGAGGGGGCTTATCAGAAGCTTGGAGTGTTTCTGTTTGAGGGAGAAGTTTTATGGTGCGATTGGAATATCTCTGAGAGGAGAGGAGTTTATCTTGGGGAAGACATCTTTCCGGCTGGAAGGGAGTTATTTCGAGGCTGGCATCTTCCCAGCTGGAGGGGGGTTATCTTGGGGCTAGCATATCTCTGGTCTGGGAGGAGTTTGGACTGTTTCTGGCTGGAGATGTTATTTGTGGTTTATGGTTATTCTGACCTTAGCCATTAGGCTGATGCCCTTTGGATTTAGGTGGTTTTTTTATTAAGGTGAACTCTAGAGTGAGGGTCTTGTCCAAGATGGCGATGCTTCTGCTCTGTCAGTAAGGACTTTCATTTCTGCTCTGAATGCGATAGAAAGCCACTGGAGGATTTTGCATAGAAGAGTAATATGACCTAATTTACAGTTTAAGAGTTTTATCCTTGTTTTCATCATACATGTTGAGAATAGATTACAGAGTTGGGGGTGGGGATGATGCAGAAGCACACAATAGGAGAAGAGACCAGTGAAAAGTCTTGCAACAACCCAAGCACTGGGAGCTGCATGAATTAGCTAGGGCTGCCACAACAAAGCACCAAAACAAACAGCAATTTATCGACTCACAAATCTGGAGGCTTAAAGCCTGAATCAAGACTTCAGCAGGGTCATAGTCTCTCTGAGAGCTCTAGAGAAGAATCATTTCTTGTCTCTTTTAGCTTCTGTTGTTTGCTGGGAATCCTTTGAGTTCCTTGGCATGTAGAGGCATCACTCTAGCCATCTGGCCATTTCCCCACTATGCATCCTCATGTCACCTTCCCACTGTGCCTATCTGTCTCTTTTTATAAAAGACATCAGTCATATTGGATTAGGGTTCATCCTAATAACTGGGTTTTTTTTTTAACACATTTATCCCTGTAAAGACCCTATCTCCAAATGAAGTGATATTGAAGATGCTGGGTTTCAGGACTTCATCAGATCTTTGTTGAAGGAACAGTTTGAAGGACACTGTTATGGAGGATTCTTAACAGTGACATAGACCAGAGTGGTGTCAGCGAGAAGTGGGTGGATTGTGGATGTATTTTGAAGGTTGAGTTGTGCCTATTATAAATGCCAATAAGTACTAGGTATGATTATTTTTGTTGTTAAAATTAACATCCTGATCCCAGTAGTAACAGTACTTGCCTGAATTATAACAAGCCCATGTTTGCTTAGGTAATGTGTGAAGAAGACAGTAACAGTGAAATCGAAGAATCTCAGGCATCTAATCTATCTCTTCAGTTAAAGGGGTTTCCAGGGTATCTGACATGTTCCTGAGTAGCCTTGCCTAGCTGTTCCCCACTGTCTGCTTTGCCCCATCACCAGGGCTACCATCACTCTTGATTCCAAGTGAGTCCCTTCCTGATGACAGCTACAGCTTCAGCATTCTTGTCGCTTCTTTGTGTTATCAACATTGGCTTGATTACATTGACTCTTCCTTTTGATTCTACAAGTACTTGTGCTGCAAAATCGTCCTCCCACTTTCAAACTGAACATCATTAAGCCTTATTTCCTGCAAGAACTCTGATAGGGTGTCAGGTGTAAGGATTGGACCTCAGGTCTAACACATGGAGACAGACATGACATCTTCCTCCATTTCAAGGTGTATAAATCTAGGCTTGCCTGCTCCAAGGACTTGTCTGGACTTGTACTGACTTCAAATGAGCACATAGAGCAAGAATTTACTGGCACTGTCCTATAATATAGCAGAATATAATTTTTTAATGGATATTTGAAATGTTTCAATGTATATATTTCTAAATGCTGACACTGAGGTTAAAGCTTAACAAGGCTTATTAATTATAATTTCTTTGAATTATAAAAATTGATGTTAAGTTTTTGCTTTGATTCAAGTAACTATTATGCAAATGTGAAAAGAGAAGCAAGTCATGTTCCCGGCCTTAGAGCATTTAAAGTTTAGCAAGGAAGAGAGAGGTGCTAATAGGTAATTTCAATATAACATTTTAAATTCTCTGAGAGATTTTATGGTAGGAGCCTATGTATGGACACTTACGAGCAGGAGGATAGTGGAGAAGGCATAATGCTAGTATATGTGGGGATTGGGTAAATAGGGGCAAGAGGAGGGGCTTTCTGGAAAGATATGATGGTGCTTTTCCTGAAACACTCAGCCAGAGTCAAACAGCATGCTCAAAGGTATCTTAGGGAGAGATGCAGACCTCAAAAGGCATGGAGGCATAAAATATTACAACTTTAACTAGAAACTGTGAGTGGTTTGGTATTAATAGCACAGAAAGCACAAAGCATGAGAGTTCCAGCTGCTAAAACTGAGGATAGGGATAAGGGTCAGAGCAGCAGTAAAGCATTCCGTGTGCTTTGAAACAGCTCAAACTAGAGCCACTGAAGGGGTTTAAACAGTGGATGGCATAGGCAGATTTTCATTTTGGAAATTTCTCTCTGGTGGAACTATGAGGGGTGATTTTCAATGAATCATCACTGGAAGCAGATACATTGGGGATTGGGGAAGAGAGAGGCATACAGGATAGCTTAGACTTCAGATTGAATGTATTGAACCATTGGACAAGAGGAAAATAGAAGTCAGAGCACACAGTATGAGGATAATAATTTGTTAGGATAATGATTTTAGCACATAATTATTTTGGACATGCTGAGTTTGAAATGCCATTAGAATATATAGATTATTGTGTCTAACAGATTTGGATAGTGAGATCTGGACCATGTTGGGTATGGTGAATGCCCTCAAAGTGGAGAACCTGATTTAGGGAAAGAGTGTAATGTTAAATGAGCATTGGGTCAAGGACTGAGCTATGGGGAGCACCAGTGTTTGAAGGGATGATAGACAGCCTAAGAATGCCTATAAAGGAAGAACAAGAAGATGTCATGGATGCCGAGGAAAGAGATTTACTGGAAAAGTGGTCAATAGTGTCAAATGCAGCAACGATCTCCACTGAGGTATAGACTGTGGACCAAAGTGTGCCCACTGGATTTGTCTATGCGGGGATGAATTATAGTGACCAGAGAGAAAGAAAACAGTTATATGTAGAAACAGTGGGGCAAAAGCTAAGTTATGAGGGTTGCTGCCCAAACAGCATGAGTACAAGGAGTACCTATATGTCTTCGTTTGGGCTGCTGTACTAAATTGCCATATACTGGGGGAATGGGGGTGGGGCTTAAACAACAAATGCATATTTCTCACAGTTCCAGAGGCTGGGAAATCTAAGATCAAGGTGCCAGCAGTACAGGTGTTTAGTGACAGCCTGCTTCCTGGTTTGTGATGGCTGTCATCTCTTTGTATCCTTACATGGTAGAGAACAGAGAGAGAAAGCAGTCTCTCTCATGTCTCTTCATGATGGGACACTCATCCATCATAAGCGTTCTACTTTCATGGACTAATTAGCTCCTGAAGTCCCCATCTTCAAATATCATCACAGTGAGGATTAGGGTTTCAACATATGAATTTGGGGTAACAGACACATTCAGCCCATATCATTATACTGTATAAACGATTATTTTGAGATAATTGTATCAAACTGGGACCCAGAAGGAAACAAACAGCAGACTCCGCTTGGGTAATTGGGCTTGGCTGAAAAACAGGCTTACTCACAAAGAATGGACAATCCTTATGGTTTCCCTATGTAAGTAATAGTAAACTATGCATGAGCTAGTTATAGCACACCACTACCATTTATGATCCTAAAGAGAGAAGGGGAGGGGGTGGAGAAAGCGGGGAACAAGAAGGAGAGAGAGAGATGGGAGAGAGAAGAGAGGAGGAGAGGCAACAAGAGAGAGAGAGTGAGTGAGAGAGAGAGACTGTATCAAGACTATATGAAGAGGGTTGCCTGACAGGAGCCCAGGAGCCGTGATCCTTAACAAGGGAATTGCCAGCCTATGGAGACACCTCTAGAGGAGCTGGGATAGTAAAGACCCTGGTCCTCACTTTCCTTTCTCCCTTATATTTTCTTCTAGTGCTTCCCATTGGCCACACTCAACTGATAGCAAAGCAACAAGTAAGCCCATCAAAACAGTCATACAGGCTAAGATAGCAGGGAACAGGGCCAGGCAGGGAAGGGTGGGGAGTAGCTCTGGATAGAGTAAATATATTCAGCACAAAATTATTTTGGGTAGAGAAGAGGATATTAGTTAAAGTGGTTGCAAATTAAAAGGAAAGGGTTGAGTTTTGAGTTTTCCGTTTTTGTTTTTTTTTTCTTTATCAGAATGAGAGAGATGAGCTAAAAGCTGAGGTAAATGATACCAATAAAAAGGAAGTGAAAGCTGCTTTATGATATAAGGATAATTGATGCAGAAAAGTCTTGACAGATTCAGATGATCACCTAAGGAGCCCCACTGAAAGGACTGGCTTTAAACAGAAGGAAGAAAATGTTATTTTCTCCCAGGGAAAGGAAAGAGAAAGAGAAGCATGGTTGTGTTCATTTTATAGGTGGAGCAGGGGAACAGAAGGGAGAGGCAAGAAATTGAGAGAGCTGACTGCTTTGCCCCAATTTTCCTGGTAGAGAAGCCGTAAGCGTCTGCTGATAGTAAGAGGTAGGGATCTGTGTGGATTTTGAAGTGACTTTTGACTCATTGATATAGTCACTGAAGGGTACAAAAGAGGGAATTAGGGCTAAGAACCAGAAAAGTTAATGGGAAGCCCAGTTGATGCTAGAGTTTCTAAGCAATCACATGTGCCCCATATGTATGGCTGAGGAATATTCTCCTTCAGTGGTGTGTACACAATAGCCTGAATGTGTAACTCAAGAAGGCCAGTTGAAGGGATGATTTAGGATGAGAGTTTTATCAGATTAGTTCCATGGCAGGGCAGAACCAAAGGGAATGAAGCCATTGGTGATCATTCCCCGCTGAGATCATCTTATTTTCCTCTTGTTCTTTTCGGTGCTATTTTAAAAAAATATGTTTGCAACACATCTAAACCTATGAACATGGTGACATTCTTAGAATTATTTCATAAAGTTAAGATAACAAAATTCCTACAAGTATTATAATTAGCATTTTTCATTCGTGGTACAACAAATACTTTCTGAAGATTAAAGCAAATTTTGTAAAAGGCAGATAAATCCAGGTGAGATTCAAATTTTAGTAGAAAACTATACTATGTTTATATGCTTATATTCCAGGTATAAACCATCAACACTGTTTGCTAAATCCATGCAGCAGTGACATTGTCCCTTCATTTCTTCCTCATCAATGTGATTAGTATTTTTTAAAGTAGCCATTATTATAATTTTCAATATCCTACAAATGCTATTTTTTACAAATAAAATAAATTCAATGGAAAATAATCTTGTTAGAAAGGAGTGCTACATGCTATAGTTACCACCTTCCATCTATACTGTTTGGAATGTAGTTAAATACAACCCAATTATAAATTATCCCTTTGTGGTTTTACTCTGTTAGCTTTTGATATATGTGTCTTTGCATGGGAGATAAACTTTGCCTACCAGTAAGACAGATTTTAATTGCACATAATATTACCCTATTATAAATGAAGATTTCTGTGAGTCTGTTATGTTCTCAGATGCATTTAACAAATAAATACTCTCTTGTTGTTGTTCTTGATAGATATGGAAAGAGGTTTCTTGCTTCTGCTGATGTTAAACAAGATTAAATAATTTGGAGAGATATACCTTTTCATATAGTGAAGAGTAAGAGATAGAAAATAAGGAGGAGGAATGTGAATCATGCAAATTGATTAGTATGTTATTGATTACAGTAATTGATCTATGGTGGGCCTTACTGCTGTAAAGTTACCGATTTTGTTCTCTTATAACCATTTCCTTTATAAGGAGGTAGGATAATAATACCTACAGAAGTCTCTACTTCTAAGATAATGCTTGAAATTAAATAAATATGCTGTAGCAGCTACTTTATTTTGGCTTTAGTAAAATAAGTATTAGAAGATAATACTTTATCCACATATTTCCTGTCTTTATATATAACCCATTAAATCCTAAAACTGTATTTTCATTTTAAAATATAAAAGTAAGTGCTTAGAGCTCAGTAGTTTGTTTTGAGACATGTTAACATTGAGAGTAACTATGTATTCTTGCACAGTCTGGAAACAAAGACCTGGTTTGTATGCCAAGAAGTGTAGATTATTTTAATTTTCTTTTTTACTTCAATTTTATAAAAAAGTTTATATGACAATAAGACCAAATCAAACTGAAAATTCACAGAAAATCCATCAGGTTTGTTTTGTAAAAGAAATGACAACTACTAAAATCAATCTACCCCCAATTTTAAGTCTTGTAACACAATAACATTATAATTCTTATTTACATAACAATTCAAAGCAAGTGTTTGGTGGACAGCCTTTCATTGTGTGATTCGGGGACCCAGGGCCTATCTTCTCCTGGCTTCTTTGTCCCCTAGATGTACTGGTGCTTCCCTTCCAGCTGACAGCAAAAGAGTGGGTCTTGCGGAGAATTTGTAGTAGGCTAGACCTGGACATGATCACATTATTTCTGCTCATGTTCCCTTAGCTAGAGTTCAGCCATGTGGCAATTCCTGTCTCTAAGGGAGGCAAGGAAATGTCACCTAGCCTTGTGCAAAGGAAGAAGAGGAAATAGTTTGGTGATCTTAGTCATCTCTGCCTTGGAGATTGACTCTATGGCTTATCCTTCTTACACCTAGAACTCAGAGTAGACAATAGCAAGTCTCATCCAGACATGGTGTCTCATTCAAAGTCCAGGATTTCCAGGCAATGTGCAGTTCTGTTGCTCAGGTCTGGAAACTCAGTAGTTTGTTTTGAGACATGTTAAGATTGAGATCCGTATTGGCTATTTAAGTGGAGATGCTGAGTAAGTTGCTAAATATATGCAGTGTTCATATGTCCTCCTTTGACCAAGACAATGCTGACTTATATCTGTGCTCTTGGAATAATTATTAATAGCAGCCTCATCTCTAAAATGTATTAAGTTTAGATGATACATTTTATGGATATAAGAATCTATAGTTTAGAGAACAGACTGTAACTATATTAAAAAGTGTTATTAATCAAGCTATAGCTGTTATTCAAAGTGATGAAACCTCAGGTTCTCTGACACTTAGAATCAGGAAGAGGAGGAAGATCCAGATAAGGTGACTGATGCTGGTCACTGACCAAGGACTAGCATATGAGTTAGGAGAGTATAGGGGTTACCTAGCCTTGGGAAAAAGAAAACATAGTGAGTGTACTCATGGAACTCACAGTTTTTTGAAGAAAAATTAAAATTTTTAAAAGTAAATTAAAAATTACCATTCTGGGGGCTGGGTGCGGTGGCTCACACCTGTAATCCCAGCACTTTGGGAGGTGGGTAGATCACAAGGTCAGAAGTTTGAGACCAGCCTGACCAACATGGTGAAACTCTGTCTCTACTAAAAATATATAAATTAGCTGGGTGTGGTGGCAGGCACCTGTAATCCTAGCTACTCAGGAGGCTGAGACAGGAGAATTGCTTGAACCCAGGAGGTGGAGTTTGCAGTGAGCTGATATTATACCATTGCACTCCAGACTGGATGACAAAGTGAGACTCCAGCTCAAAAAAAAAAATTATTATTGTAGATTAACTTTTCATCTCTTAGTCTTGAGAACCCTTGACTTCAAGTACATATTATAGAACAATTCAAGATTCATTAAATGCTCCATGCTCTTAGTCTTCTTCACCTTTCTACTGACTGTGTCTCTCTGCCCAGTTCCTTCTAGCCTTTATCCTTTTGATGAATTCCTACTATATTAATAACTAATATAGTTATTAATAAACACTGACAAAGAGAATGCATTTGATGTGTCAGGTACACTTCAAAGTTTTTTTTCTTTTTTTTAGAGACAGAGTCTCATTCTGTCGCCAGGCTGGAGGGCAGTGCCACAATCTCGGCTCACTGCAACCTCCACCTCCTGGCTAATTTTTTTGTATTTTTAGTACAGACAGGGTTTCACCATGTTGGCCAGGATGGTCTTGATCTCTTGACCTCATGATCCACCTGCCTTGGCCTCCTGAAGTCCTGAGATTACAGGCATGAGCTACCACACTTGGCCCAAAGTTCTTCATATACAGCAATGTATGTATTCCCACCAGCCATCATGTAAGGCCCAGTTACTATCCCCTTTTACAAATGAAGAAAATGAGCCACAAAAAGGTTAAATAACTTCTCCAGAATCACATATCTAATGAATACGTGAATGACAATTTGAACGTCAACCAGTATGTCACCAGAACTTATATTCTTACCAAAGCATTGCATGTGGCTTAGTAATTATAAATTATTAAAAATATTGGTTAGATATTATATTTTACCTTTAAACCTTAAAATGTACATTCAGTTACCGATGTTTTGAGCCATTAATAATCTTTCTTATAAAAACAATACCATAACATAGCCTCTGAGGTTTCCAATTTTGGTTTCTTTTTTTTGAGATGGAGTCTTGCTCTTTTGCCCAGGCTGGAGTGTAGTAGGGTGATCTTGGCTCACTGCAACCTCCACCTCCCAAGTTCCAGAGATCCTCCTGCCTCAGTCTCCTGTGTAGTTGGGATTATAGGCACCCGCCAACACATCCCCACTAATTCTTTTCTATTTTTAGTAGAGGAGGGGTTTCGCCATGTTAGCCAGGCTGGTCTTGAACCCCTGACCTCAGGTGATCTGCCCGCCTCAGCTTCTCACACTGTTGAGATTACAGGCATGAGCCACTATGCCTGGACAATTTTGGTTTCTTTAAAGTGGAGCAAGAAACTCTGCTAATAAACACACATGTGACTGATTATTGATAAGTATACAATTCAGCTGATGGAAGTAGAGGTTCATAGGCTTACTACTCTGGAGTATATCATGTGCTATGTGTATCAGTCACTGCATTTTACAAGGAGAATGGAAAATCATGGTCAAGCTAGTCATGTTGATCAAGTGGAAGTCAGCTAAAGAGTGTTTAGAGTGTTTAGTATCTTGAGCATTCACCTACTTCTGTATTTACATATTGTGTTAAAATTACCTGTTTATATGTCTCCTGGTTTTTTGTGTGTGTGCCAGATTGTAAGCAGTGTCCTTATTTTATTCATGTTGATATTCTCAGCACCTACAGCCCATCCTGCATGTGACTAGGGGCTCCTGTAAATGTTTGATGAATTATTATACACTGAATTGTTATAGTTACATGCTTATGAGAGGGTCTGCTCCCACTGAACTGAGACTATTTGGGGATGGGACAAACTCTTATTTTTGGGAGGGGCTCTACTCATTTATTCATTAAGTATAATATCATTCATTCAATAATTCAATAATTGATCAATATTTACTGACATCCAAAATGTGCTAGCCCAGTGGCTAGTTTCTGGGGACACCATCCCAGGCACCCAGTACTGGGATCTTCTGAGAACCCTGTATCATAGCTCTGATCAACCAGGGGCTGTGACACTGTTTTGTCCTGATACACTTCTTCTGATAAAACTTTAGTGACCTCCCCTCCCCCTACCACCCATCATTGGAAGAACACTGCACCTGCTTCTATCTTTCAGTGTGCAATTCAAGGAAGGACTTCCTTCATCTGTCTTCCCATGAGTCTCCAAACTCATTTCCCTGTCTATGCAGTGTGGACCTTCCTTACTAAGAAGCTGCTTTATTCACTGCTCCCTCAGCCCCACTGCCTGATCCTCTCTCCTCAGAACATTCTTTTCTATTTGCTGATCTAGGTCTCAGCTGTCTCCCCAGAAGTCATCCACAACCACTAGATGCCTCCTACATCAGCCTTCTCTGAACTTGTCAATCTCAGCAGGTCCAAAACTGTGTCCATCCTTCATCTCTTCTCTCCTTGTTACTCCTCGAGTTGCTCCTCCTCCTGACTTTCCTGCTTCTCTGGTTTCACTTGCTCCAGTCATCTAGGCTTAGAACCTCAGCCCTCCCTGTCCCAGCCTTACCTGTTGGAAGATTTCTGGAGTCACAGTAAGATTGCTGCAGACACAGAGGCTCTTTGATGAGATGTCTCCAGGTATTACTCAGTGTGTGATGCTCCCCTCCCTGTGTCCATGTGTTCTCATTGTTCAACACCTGCCTATGAATGAGAACATGCGGTGCTTGATTCTCTGTTCCTGTGTTAAACTCTTATTGTTTAAGTAAACTTTTTGTGAAAATATACCTTGTGTATAGAAACGTCTATAAATCATAAGTGTACCATTTGATGCATTTTCACAAACTGAACACATCCATATACTCAGCATCTAGCTCAAGAAACAGAACAGGAAGCACATCAGAAGCCCATTTCCTGCTCTGTTGCAGTCACTACATACCTCTACCCAAGCTTTACCTACTCACTTTTTTTTCTTTTTTTTTTGAGACAGAGTTGCCCAGGCTGGAGTGCAGTGGCATGATCCCGGCTCACTGCAACCTCCACTTCTTGGGTTCAAGTGATTCTCCTCCCTTAGCCTCCCAAGTAGCTGGGATGACAGGTATGCATCACCACATCCAGCTAATTTCTCTATTTTTAGTAGAGGCAGGGTTTCATCAGTTTGGCCAGACTGGTCTCAAACTCTTGACCTCAAGTGATTCACCCACCTTGGCCTCCCAAAGCTCTGGAATTACAGGCACAAGCCACCATGTTGGCCCCTACTTACTTTTAACACTTTAGATCAATTTTACCTTTTTGAATTTTTAGAATTACCTAAATAGAATCATACAATATGTATTCATTTGTATCTGGCACCTTTCACTCAATGTTATTTTGTAGCCGTTATTCACTGTTGTCTATCGTTGTGGTTCAACAATGTTTATTGTAGAGTTTTGTACCAAATGAATATACTTCCATGTATTTATTCATTCTACCCTTGATAAACATTTTTTTTCCAATTCTAGGCTATTATAAACAGTGTTGTTGCACACATCCTTGTACATACCTTTTTATCTACATGTGTACAACCTTTTCTGGAAAGAGTACCTAAGAGTGAAATTGCCAAATCTAGAGTGTGTATATCTTTAGTTTTAGTAGATACTCATCAAGCAGTTTTCCAAATAGTTCTATGAATTTCTACCCCCCATAAGATTATGATAATTCTATTTTTCTATATTACTGGTTATTTTTATTTTCCATTTTAGGCATCCTGATGAATGTGAGGGGTGTTAATTAGCCATCAAAAGAGTACAGCTAAAAACCACGATTAAAAACATGGCGGTTTTTAATTGTACTCTTGATGGCTAATTAAGATGAGCACTGTTCCATATATTTAATGGACATTTGCATGACTTCTTGTGGTAAAATGCTCATTTTCTATTGGAGTTATCTTTGTTCTTAATAATTTGTAACAATTCTTTATAGATTCTGGGTATGAGTTTTTTTCATCAGGCATATGCATTGCATTTATCTCCTTTCACTCTTTCCTTGCCTGATTTATTCTTTTGTATTCTATAAACAGCAACACTGTTTATAATAGAGCTGAATTGGAAATAAAAATGTTTATCAAGGGTAGAATAAGTAAATACATTTAAGTATATTCATTTGGTACAAAACTCTACAATGAAAATTATTGAACCACAACTATAAACAACAGTGAATAACGGCTACAAAATAACATTGAGTGAAAAATGCCAGATACAAATGTGTATAACTCTATTTAGATAATTCTAAAAATCCAAAAAGGGGCAAAATTGATCCAAAACGTTAAAGTGAGTAGAGACCAGCATGGTGGCTTGTGCCTGTAATCCCAGCACTTTGGGAGGCTGAGGCAGGTGGATCACTTGACGTCAGGAGTTCAACACCAGTCTGATTTATTTTTTTCCCCCTTTGTGTTTACCACATTTGTGTGATATTTAAGGAATCTTATCATATCCTAAGGTCATGAAGATTTTCTCCTGTGTTTTCTTTTAAAAGCTTTATGTTTTTTACCTTTCATATTACAATCTGCCATCTCTTTAGAAAGTTGATTTAGTTATACAGTGTGAGGTAAAGATCAAGACATATTTTTTGACATGAATGTTCAATTGATCTGTTACTTACATTTAAATGAACATTGTTTCCCCTGTGTACCGCGGAAGTATCTTCATCATAATTCAGTGTTCAAATATGTGTGGGTCGATTCCTGGAAACTGTATTCTGTTCATTATTTATTTTCTATTCTTGTGCTACTATCACACTATCTCAATTACTATAGTTCTTAATAGTAAAATGTGGGGCAGTATAAATCTTCCAGTTTTTTCTTCTTAATTAATATTGCTTTGGCTAGTGTAGGCCTTTTGTGCTTTTATATGAACTGTAGAACTAGCTTGTTAATTTCTGCAAAATGATCCTGCAGGATTTAGATTTGGATTATAATAAATATATGGACAAATAAGAGAAGAGTTTTTATCTTAACAATTATCAGTCTTCCAAACCATGGACATGATCTATCCCTGCATTTGTTATCTTTTTTGTTCCCTATGCATAGTGTGTGCCTGGAGTTCAGCTGACTCTCAAAATTGTGAACTCTTCTACTCTCCCTCCTTCCACTGCAATATCATCAGTTGACTATGAACTCTCATACTTTCCCATTCTTACACCATGCTGTCCTCAGCTAGAAATACTCAGTTTTCTCTTCAGAGGTTATCTTTCCTTCAGGGTCAAAACTCCCTGGAGTTTCAACTGGGCCAAGGCAATCCATGCTTTGGCAAAAATTCATCTCACACTACCCATAGATAATAGGAGACTACCTCTAATTACAGGAATATATGGAATATGCTGGTGGGCAAATGTACTGGCAGATATCAATCACTTAAATAGGCTCTTCTTTGTTTAAAATTCCAACTTTCAATTCTTGGCAATTGCAATACTACAGAGACAGGCAGTGTGGCTTCTCGTACTTGTCTTTGACTTAAATAACTAATTAAAGTTCAACACGCTAGGAACAAAGTTATTAGCTAGTACTTGACTCTAGACACTAAAAGTGAATTACTGGCCGGCAATGTTTAGAAGCACAAGCATTGGTAATTAGCAGCAAATTTTCATCTTCTCTCAGCACAGTATGTGAACATGCCACCAGAATAAGCAGAATTAAAACACACATAAAAGTAGCACAAGTATCCTAGATTTATAATTGGTACTAAGGACCATAGAAATTTCAACAGAGTTGGGTTCAAGGAAATTTTGACACCTGGAAAATGGAGCAAGTATGTTATCTTTTAGCAAGACATTACCTTAGGAATAATTTAAAGAACATAAAATAGATTGTAGATATATATATATTTTTTTGGAAGCTTCAGCTACCAACCTTTTGTATCTTATATTCAAAGATAAATAGAGCTGAAAAGTGTTAAGTTCAGCCCCATCTTTTAGTCACTATTTAAATAAAGACTAGTGATCACACAGTTAGAGCCCTGGCTAGTACTGGAACTCTAATCTTCAAATAACCTATCATTGATTTTTCCATTAGATACTCTAAACATCAAATGTCCTGCAAACGAAGTTATCCAATTGGAAGTGGCACTAATTACAGTGCTATTTCTAGTAGCCTTTTACTAAATAAAACATAAATGGGTATACATGGGACATTACTTTCTGATCTGTGAAAGGCAAGGAAATACTATCTCCCCTGGATTATCTAAATGTATTGAACAATCAGATTCTTGAATTGGAATGGGGTGGAAATGATCCAGATAGGCAGGGCAAACCACTTGCATGTCTGATTTTGCTTCCATGGAAAATTAGAAAAACTAGATGGCAAATAAAAGGCTGCTGTATCAGAATTTGATTATTTTGCAACCCAACCAATACTTAGAGACCCCATGCTCAATTTTGGACCTAGGTGAACACATGCTCATTTAATTCAAAATAAGCAGCTGATACCTATTTTACATGGAATATCTATACCATTCTGATAAAATAGAGAATGGTTTACCTTAAGTAGATTTTTCTGTAGACCTGATCCTTAGAAGGCCAAAGTGGCTTGGCCAAATTTACGCAGGTATCCAAACCCTTTTCTCTTGGCACTCAGATGATTTTTTATTTAAAAAAAATTTTACCCCACACTTTTAATCCAGAAATTACATACCCCATGAGGGATGTGAAGAGTGGGTTTAAAGAAACCAGAAAAAGTGAGTTCTAGGTCAAACTATGAATGAATGGCTGTACATTCAAGTGGCTAATCATTTTGACTCTCTGAGTTTCAGCTATCAAATGCCACAATATTACAAACACCAAACCCCCAAAATATTTTATTTTATGTAAATTTGATTTAGCTGTGAAAGACCAAAATTGTAATATATCATCTATACTAGATATAATTTCTAAGTCTTTCCAGAAGATAATATTCCAGTAGAGAAATTATCTACTCATGTCTGTTTTTCCTAACAATGAAGAATGTATGTATGTGTGTGATATTAAGTAAAAATTACATTATTCTTTTAGAAAGAAATGTAAAAATTGGCAACTATTTAAATACACATGCTAGAGTTCTCTTTGTAAACAGAAACCGTAGAAAGTTTCTTTAATGGTGGAAAAAAAAAAAGAAAGAAAAAAAAACTTTAAAGATATTGTAACTACCCTAGGTTGGTAATTGTTCCCCCGAGTCACAGCCATTATCTTCCAAGGCCAAAGCCAAAGCCACCTATTAGATGTGTTCCTGGGGACAAAGGAATACTATCAAATGAGATCCAGTAGGGTGATGTATTTGAAAGTGCATTACAAACTACAAAACAGAATTGTACATAGCATTAGCAGTGTCAGTATAAAATAGAAGGAAGAACACTGGAGTTGGCAGTAGGAAATGGGTTTCAGTCGGAGCTTGGCTGTTTACTAGCAGCTGAGCTTAGGTAAGTCATACAACTTCTCTGAGCCTCAACTGTCAAGTGGAAATAATAATTGCCCTGACTGATGTACAGAGTTGCAAGGGGAAAACAAGGTAACACGGAAGAGCTTTATAAAGTGCATTGCATTTGCCAATGTCAAATATAAGTTATTTTTCACATCCATACCGAAGAGTCCCAGTATATATGTATGTATTTACTTCTGTATGTTAAACTTCCAGCCTACATAGTTGTAACTTTTAGTGATTCATAAATAAGTGATTCAACCTCCTTCATCATTTAATTTCTACTCCAGGCCAGTTATAAAAAATTAGCTCACGTGTTCTTAAATCAGAGTAGCCTAGTCCTTAAGTCCAATAAACCTTTGTTGGAAACTCTGTCTCTCTTCACTGTGTAGACTTGAGGAAGATTTTTAAGTCTCCCTAAGCTTCAGTTTTTTTCATCTTTAAAATGGATTATTTTGAAAATTAACTGAGATAATAATCCATGTGTAGCACTTAGTACAACTCCCCCAATCTTGGGATTTTTAATGAAGTGTTCCCAAGATGAAAACAATCTGTATTGTAACTGGAATATTTATGTTTCAAAGACAGTGTGATCTAATGGTTCATTGAATGGCCTCATGCAAGTACTGGGAGCTGTATTCTTACATTCCCAGCAAAACATGAGTGTGAGGGTTTTTCCTTATCATTTTGTTCCAATGAGCTTGGGTATGCTGAAAATTCAATGCTAAGAACTTAGAAATAAAATGATAATGTTCTTCCAAATTTTTTTCTAAATTTTCAGATACTAATGACTAGGTGGCAATTGCAATGCTACTGGGCATTGAGTTAAATTGATTCCAGTAGTGGGCTTTCTCACCATTTATTCTAAAATATGTGACATTGACTTAGTAGGAGTGGCAACAGATAAGGAAATTGATATTTGAGACCTGGAAAGATGAAGACAAGTGTTGTTAATAACAAAACATTTGGTAAGTTTGCTACCTGTGATTGCCTTTCAGTGCTGAAGATCTACTGGAAAAGGGTGGAAAACAGTATTAGTAATGTTTGGGTTGTAGCTAGTTATGTTTAACCTGGCACTAAATGAAAGAGGTGATCTCAGATTTGTGTTGGCTGGCTTGTACATAGATATGGAAATAAAATGAGACTAGGTAGAAGGAAAATAAAAATCACATTAAAATTCATTGTATAAAAGAATCTGTTAAGACTTAGTTTGGGGGCAAAGATGAGATTAGGAATGTGAGAGAGAAAGAGAGAGAGAGAGAGAGAAAAATATTGCATCAAGAAAGCAAAGAATTAAGTCAGACCAGAGAATTATATCTAGGAAAGTACTTCTTGTCGTTTCAAGCACATGGAATTGACTGTAAATAGATCAGAAGCTTACTAAAGTTTCTGAGAAAACTATATTGCCAAAGAAACCACAAGTTGGATCTTTAAGAATCCTTTGTCTGTGAGCCCAAAAGCAATTTTGGGTCCTCAAATTTGCACAGGCAGGAAGTAGCTGAGTAAGCCCTACAGTCATAAAATAGGACAAACTCTCCAACACCCATATCAGGTCTCACTATAGAGAAATATGGACAAAGAAGAACCTCCAAGAACAGAATCAGGAGACACAGAGAACAATGGATGAAAGTGCTCATCCCTGATAGCTGACTAAGAGAATACTCAAGGAATTTATCCCACTGCCAGGGCAGAAGGACACCTCATAATGCCTGCCTAGTAGATTTCATCACTGCTATAGACCAGTCTCTCGGCCATCACTCTTTGCCATTTTTATGGGAGTGTTTAGTCAGTTATCCTGTTGCTTCTTCACTTTTGTATACTGTGTACGTGTGTATATAGGTATACACTGTGTGTGTGGGTGGGTGGGTGTGTACGTGCACACGTGCATCCATAATGGTGTGGATAACTTGTCTTTCTAGTTTACAGGCTGCCATTCCAGTTATCCTCATCTTGGAAAATGGCACTACCATTTATCCTTTGGCTTAGAATAAAAAGAGGGTTTTTTTAAAAGTTTTTTTTTTCCCTCTGGGATTATTCATCCAGCACATCCACAAACCTGTCAGTTTTACTGACCAAAGAAATCTGAAGCTGCTTCTTACTCCCTCCATTTCTACCTCCCTAATCTAAGTCACTGTGATATCTCCCCTGGACTACTCAAAAGTCTCTTAACTGGTATCTCTTCTTCTATCATTCCAACCTTTCAATTAGGAGTGGAAGTGAGATTATGTGAATCCTCTGTTCCAAATTTTCCATCACTTCCCCTCCCCTCACAGGTGAAATCTGAAGTCCATGGCTACCTCTTCCACCTCCTCTCCAGCATTCTCCTTGTGTTTACTAAGGGCTACTCACTGTATGTGCTTGAAACAGGGAAAGCATTTTCCCACCTTAGGATTTCCCCTCTATGACCCTCTCCGTGGCCCACTTCTTCATTTGTGAATATCTCTGCTCAAATATCACTTCCTCATAGATATGCAACTACTCTGCCATTCCCTATGCTCTTATACTTTATTTTTCTTTGTAGCCCCCATCATCATCTGACAACATATGGAATATCTCAGGATTTTTTGCTTTGTTTGCAGATACATTCTTAACTCCAAAACAGAGCTTGGAACATGGTAGATGTTTAACACGTATCTGTAATGTAAATATCTGGTATGCTGCTGCATCCCACCACTTAAGAAGAGGCACATTAAAGTGAACTAAATATGGTCCAAGGAGGACTCTGTACTTCTATATTTGAGTCCCTGTGGATGAACTGCCATGTAGCTTAATAAGTAGACAAGATTGAAAACTTCATTTAGGAGGATGTGCCTATAACAGTGGCTAAGTCTGTGGTGTATCCATGCAATGAAATACTATTCAGCAACAACAAGAGATGAAGTATTGACACATAATGCAACATGGAGGAATGTGGAAAACATCATTTCAAGTGTCAGTTAATGAATTATATGGGTTGTTTCTACTTTTTGGCTATCATAAGTGATGCTGCTGTGAACATTCATGTACCAGTTTTTGTGTGACTATATGTTTTCACTTCTCTTGGATCTATATCTCGGAGTAGAATTGCTGGGTCATATGGTTACTCTTTGATTTACTTTTTGAGACACTGCCAAGCTGTTTTTCACAGAGGCTATACCGTTTTACATTTCTTCCAGCAATGTGTGAGGGTTCCAGTTTCTCCATATCCTTCCAACACTTGTTATTTTCTATGTTTTTTATTATAGCCATCCTAGAGGGTGTGAAGTGATAGCTTATTGTAGTTTTAATTTGCATTTATCTAATGACTAATGATGAATATCTTTTCATATGACTATTGGCGATTTGTATATCATCTTTGAATAAATGTCTCCAAATTTTTTGAATATTTTAAAATTGTGTTTATCTTTTTATTTTTGAGTTATAATAGCTGTTTATATATTCTAGATACTAAATCTATATCAGATACATTATTAGTATTATATTTTAAATTCAGGGGATAGATGTGCAGGTATGTTGCAGGGATATATTTTGTGATACGAGGTGGGGGCTTCTATTGAACCCATCGTTCAAATAGTGAACATAATACCCAATATTAGGTAGTGAAAAACTACCCAATTGGTAATTTTTTAACTCTTGCCCCCTTCCCTCTCACCTCTCTTTTAAAGTCCCCAGTGTCTAGAGTTCCCATCTTTACATCTGTGTGTACTCAATGTTTAGCTCCTACTTGTAACTGAGACCATGCAGAATTGGGTTTTCTGTTTCTGTGTTAATTTAGGATAATGGCTTCCAGATGCATCCATGTTGCTACACAGGACATGATTCCATTCATTTTTGTGGCTGTGTAGTATTCCATGGTATATACCACCTTTATTTTATGCAATCGGATGTATTATTTGCAAACATTTTCTCTCATTCTGTGAATTGTCTTTTCATTAGATAGGGTCCTTTGAAGTACACACATTTTTGATTTTGATGAACTCTAATTATTTATTTGTTCTTTGGTGCTTTAAGATTCATGTGCCTTTCTACAAAACCATTGTCTAATTCAGAGTCACTAAAATTTACATTGTTACTTTCTTTTAATAACTTTAAAGTTTCAGCTCTTACAGTTAGGTCTTTCATCCATTTGAAGTTTAATTTTGCATATCCACATTGGACAGATATCCATATTCATTTCTTGTTAGGCAGATATTTCTTGTTGGTGTATATGCTATTGTTTTAGTACCATTTTTTAAAAAGATTATTCTTCTTTCTTCACTGAATTACTTTGACACTCTTGTCAGAAACCAGTTGACTATAGATGCATAAATTTATTTCAAGATTCTCAATTGTATTCCATTGATATCTATGTCTATTCTTATACCAGTACCAAATCCTTTAATTATTGTAGCTTTGTTATAAGTTTTTAAACTGTTAGGTGTAAGTCCTCCATCTTTGTTCTCTTTTTCCGATATTGTTTTGACTATTCTGGGTCCCTTGCATTTTCATCTGAAATTTTGGGTCAGTTTATCAATTTCTGAAAATGAACAGTTGAAATTTTGATGAACACTGTATCAGATCTATAGATCAACTTGGGTAGTGTTGCCATGTTAGCAATATTGTCTTCCAATACATAAACATGAGATGTCTCTCCATTTCTTTAGGTTTTCTTTAATATATGTCAACATTTTGTAGTTTTTCTATGTACAACTCCTACACTTCTTCTATTGCTAAATTTATTCCTATTTTATTCTCCTTGATGCTATTGTCAATAACATTATTTTCTTAATTTCACTTTCAGATGGTTCATGGCTAGTGCATAGAAATATAACAGATTTTTGTATTGAATGCGTATACTGCCTCCTCGCTGAACTCCTTTATTAATTCTAGTGGGTTTTTAATGGATTTCTTAAGATTTTCTGTATGCATGATCATGTCATCTCTAAACGGAGGAGTTTTAATTCTTCCTTTCTATCCTGGATATCTTTTATTTTCTTGATAATTTCCCTGGCCAGAACCCCCAATACAATGTTGAGTAGAAGTGATGGGATCATACCTGCTCTTCTCTTTGCTGGTGTTAGGGGGAAAGCTTCTAGTATTTTACTGTAAAGTATGATGTTAGAGGCCCTGAATTTTTACTTTGCACCGGGCTCTGAAAATTATGTGGCTAGTCCTACCTTATAAAGAAGGACACAGTTGAGCTGAGTATCAAAGGACAAGCAGGAGTTCTCCAGTGGGTGTGGAGGAGGAGGGAGAACAATATGTGCAATATCATGAATGCATGCTGGAACTCAGAGTGACTCAGTGTGGCAGGTGTGTGGAGGCCAAGTGAGGAGTGAAGGAAGCAGAGGTTGGAGAAGCAGGTAGGGCTGGACCACTGCAGGCTTGCTGACTGACTTCTTGCTAAGGAGTTTGGATTTTATTCTGTAATTTTTAGCCTAGTACATTATTATATTTTATATGCAACAGCAAAGGGTAGAATGAAGAAAAATTAGACTAAAAACTGAATCAGGGAGAGCAATTCATGGGCGACTGCAGTGTTTGATACAGTGAATCAAAACCTTGTCAGATTAACCGTAGAATAACCGGATTCTTGCTTTAGAAGACTTTGCTTTCCATTTTTTTAATGAAAAATTTGTACAAATAAAAACATATGTGTTTAGCACCATATTTCAAAGTTAGACTAGCATTAGTAAAGTTTATAGTCTATGTTTTTTTCATTGTGAAAAACATATTTTCATATTTATGATAGCCTGAAGAATTGAGATAAATGATCTTTTACATGGTAAAGGAAATAATGCTTGGAACATTTCATTAGTTATTTCAGTAATTGCATCAGTAATTCTAGAATTTTTTGCATTTGCATCATACTAATCATCCTTATCCACATCAGGCATTACCCACCATATTAGCAAAACCAAAAGATATCCCTTCCCTATCCTCTCCATTCCCTCCATCTCTCTCCCTCCCTCCCTCCCTCCCTGTCCTTCCTCTGACCCTCCCTCCGTTCCTTCCTTCCTCTCTTTTTTCTCTCTACCCATTTTCCTTCCTTCCTTTTTCTTTACATGTACTTAATCAATTAATTTTTTCAAAAATGTTAGGACCTAAGTACCTGGACATTTTGTGCCCTTGGAGAGCTTGCAGATTTATAAGTGGCTGAAGTAAACAAGGCTGCCACATCTCAAAACAGAGTATCATGCATGACTGTTACCCTAAGCACATCTAAATTTGTAGAGTGGTCATTTGCCGCAGCCCCATCACTGTGGCCTTCACTGAGGGTTTACAGCCTCTGATATATACATGGTGATGTTTAATAAATAATGCTTTGTTGTGTTAGTTCAGGTTGTCATGGATTGGAGGGCTAGAGTTAGAATTAGTGACGAAGATTATGGAAACAGTAAGAAGAAACAAAGAATCAAAGAACTAAATCCCAGGAGAGTCAGATGACCCAGAGCTACTCACTGCTTGATCACATATAGCTATAAATTCCTAGTCAATTCACAGATCTAGAAAGTGATGAGCGATTTGAGAGAAAACACCACTCTCTTTTCTGCAAATTATATAATACTAAATCTGTGTCATTAAACAAATGATTCTAACCTTTTTTTTCTTGCCTTTATTGGACTTCAAAGTTCAGTACACATTCAAATTATTCAATTTTGGTATCACTTTTATGATCAAATGTCCT
This sequence comes from Cacajao melanocephalus, assembly GCA_963573385.1. Taxonomy (NCBI): domain Eukaryota; kingdom Metazoa; phylum Chordata; class Mammalia; order Primates; family Pitheciidae; genus Cacajao; species Cacajao melanocephalus. Next base: position 55,713 of record CAUYLG010048412.1, read on the forward strand.
ACTCTTGAAATGGAAAGCTCAGTTGGCCACGTCCCCTGTTAAGTTTAAGAAGCTTTTATCATTTAAATAAATTAAACCTTCCAGCATGGATTCTACAGAACGTAATGAAGCACAGAGGAAAAAAAAGCTTAAATGAAATAAACCTCTTTGCTGATAGAAACAGTACAGGTTATTGTGCAGTCTACCAATAAATGTGTAGCTGGAACCATAGCCTGATTTCTGGGTTTTCTTTTTAAATTTTGTCCTTAATTTTTGTGGTGTTCAACAGCAATCTGATTTGCCATTGGACAAAAGATGGACACAGAGTACATCAGGTAAAAGGGGTCTAGGTTTTTAATGCTGAGAATAAAACCAAGTATTATTAGATTTTTAAAAGCTGATTTCTTTTAATACTACATTGGTAAGTAAGGATATACATTTTTCACATAATTTAATTCATACACATTGAACCATTATGAACACAAATCCTTTAACACTTTCTATAATAATTTCTTCGTGGTTTTAAAAAATGCTTGTTTTCTAGAGAAAAATGATCAGCCATATAATAATTGGGTAAAATTCACCTGTATAAATTATATATTGAATTAGCAGGAGACATTTTACTTTGTGAGTTACAATTTGCCAGTTGCCCATGAAAGATTCAATTGGAGTATGAAAAATCTTACTGTTTATAGGTTATTTCAATGGCCAAAGCATAAGATGCAGTTTCAAAAATTTAAATAAAAGCACACTATTTTAAAGAGTTTAACTAAATAAAATGTATCAGTTTCCACAATGTTAAGTTGAACCATTTTACTATATACATGTTTTTAAAAATCTAAAGATAAAAGCCCTTCTTTTTAAAATTTGTATTTATTATTATTTTTGAGTCCCAGGCTGACATGCAGTGGCATTATCATAGCTTACTGCAACCTCAGATTCCTGAGCTCAGGTGATCCTCCTGCCTGAGCCTCCCAAGTAGCTAGGAGTGTGGGCTTATACCACCATGCATATATAATTTTTTTTTAATTTTGTTGTAGAGATGGGGTCTCCCTGTGTGAACTGAATCTCCCCAGGGTGGTCTCAAACTTCTGGGCTCAAGTGATCCTCCCACTTTGGCCTTCCAAAGTGCTGGGATTACAGGTATGAGCCACCATGCCCAGCCAAAATGCCCTTCATAAAAGGAAATGTTCAGTAGAATTAATTTGAGAATGCTCTTAATGGTAATGTATAATAATTACCATAGAAATGTAGTTTTCTTAGTAATAAATATTCAGTGTTACTCGAAATTGGAGCTTAGATCATAAATTTGTCTCCAAAACTGTGAGGACTTATAGAGAGGGTCTAATTGCATTTAATGCTTTTGAAATACAATGAGTTACTTATGTTAGGCATCCCTTATGTTTTATTTTCTTATTTGTTATATTTGTACATTCTTTTAAACTTAAAACAAAAAAACTATCATACTTTGCATACAAGATATGGATCAGCTTGTGGTAAGCACCTTGTAGATTAGTGTTTAAAGCCCATAAACATGATTAAATCACCTTTCCATTTGTTTTTAATTTCAGTGCCTATATTCTCTTACCTTGCAGTAGGAAAGAAAATTTTGTCATAAACTAGAAAATAAGTTTCTAATGGATGTTATTGCATCCTTGCAATGAAACCAAAGACAGGTTCTGATTCAAGACCTTTCAATGACTGATTTGTGGGTCAAAGATTTGAACCTGAGTCTAGCCAGTATGCATTTGCTCAGCAGTTGTCTAGGTTCTGGGAATGCCAGAAGGCAACTGATATAGCTCCTGCTTCCAAATGAGGAAATAGGAGTAGACACTAATGATCAATACTAATAATAATACCGATAGCACTGATTCACTTTTTAGAGACTGGAGCATAGTGAGGGAACTAGAAAGTGCACTTCTTATTTGTAACATTTTCCATTCATAAACACTTTCACAAACATACATTTGCGGAATGTATGAAAAGGTTATTGAACTAATGAGTAACATTTATTTATTAAGAATTTCAGTGTGGCAGGCATATTGTAGACACTGGAGATATAGCAATTAGCAAGCAAACAGAAATCCCTCTTCTCATAAACAAGTGATTTAGGTGTAAGTGGAATCAAGGATGATGTCAGAGTCCATGGAAAGATCACATTCTTTGACCCTCCCTGCCCCCTGCCTTCCATAAAGGCAGTATATTTAATATATGTTGAAGGAAGTTAAAAACAAAACAAAGCAAAAACAAATGGCATCCTTGAAGGGGACTAGAAGCTACAAAATGGTAGCATGCATTTAAGCCTACTGGCTCTGCTTTGGAGAGTGAGGAGGGTCTAGAGACTGCCTCCCACAAAGCTCTTCCAAGGTGCCAGTCAGGGCTACCATTTTCCCCGCAAGTATAGAGCTTCAATCTTGTTCAATTCACTGCCTTCAGGGATGGTTCTCCAAGGCAAATGCTCTGTGAGGGATGACCTGCTGGGTATGAAACTGCTGCATGACTTCCTATTTCACTCATTCATCTACCCAGGTTTTCACAGAGTCCAGGAGAAAATATAAAAGTTACCTTGAGGAGCAGGAGAGTGGAATGGTTAAGACTGTTTGAAATCTGACCCCTTGGCTTTGTATCCTGGACACACAGTTTGTAATCTAAGGGAAACCACTTAAACTCTTTATGCCTCAATTTGCTTCTTTATAACGTAAGAATAGTAGGACCTGCATCATACAGTAGAGAATAATAGGACCTATCTTGTAAAATTTTCTCATTTATGACTCTTAAATGAGAAAAGACATGTGTGGAAGTGACCACTTTGCTGTATACAGATATTTTGTAATCACTTTACAATGTCATTATTTTGTTCCATAGTCAAAAATCAAATAAATGTAATCTGATCCTATAAAGTCAATTCAAACTAGTAATTTTTTAAAAAAAAATTACCTCTTACTTAAAAACCTGGCTATAGTCAGTAGTTGACCAAATCCAAGTGTTACTGTTTTCAGTTAGGCTTCAGTTCAAATTGTATCGACTGGGTGACAAATCTCATTACCTCTCTGTCTACCCCATCTCCTGCACCTGCTTCTCCTCTCACTGGGCTGAAGATTGTCAGCAGGCCTGCTGCTAAAGAGAAAGGGGTATATACTTCAGGACCTAAAGCTTGTATCTGAGATCTGGAGGGCCTTGTAACCACTCCTCAGAGTGTTGGCTTTTGAGCTGGTCATGTCCAACTGCTGGCTCTCTTTATGTGTGGGATAACTGATGGTCTGAAAGTCCTTGGTGGCAGGTGACCTACAGGGTGCAATAACTTTTCCCACCTCACGCAGTGCTTTTGCCTTGCCTGGTTTCTAGCAGACTGAATTCACAAATGACTACCTTCAGTGGCTTTCTGAGCTCTAGGGGATCCCAGTCAATGCCCCTCTGAACTATAAAGGAAAGTGAAGGGCAAGGAGCAAAGAGGGGAAGCTTTGCCCTCTAAAGAGCACGTTTTTCCCACTGTATTGCTGGCTCCGGAGACTGGATGTGTAGGTCCTGCTGCTCTGCAAACTTGGTAAGAATTCTGGCCCAGTGTTGCTGGTAGTAAGTACCCCCAAACCTCAAGGGAGCTATGTTTAAAATTACTTCATTTCCTATCCCTCTGGAGTAAAAAGGGGGAAAGGAATATTGTGCAGTACTCAGAATTCTGTCATCTAACGTACCAGAGCTTGATTCTTCCTCTTTCTCAGTTACTTTGACGTTTCTTGACAGCAAAATACAGATCTAGCTCTATCTCATTTGTCCCCGGTAGAGATGAGAAAACAAGGCCTGTGCCAGGACCCCCTTTGCTCTGTGTATTTTGGTATTTGGAGTCTTTGTTTCTAGCTAAATAGTAGTAATTCAAACACTTTTGTTTGTTCTTGATTGGATGGGTGGGGCAGCTGGTGGTTAAGGAAGCTGGGAAAGATTTATTTTACTGATATTTTCATGGGCATGTTACAATCTTACATCATGAAACACCCTGAACTTGGTAAGCACACAGTAATTGCAAGCAATTATTAGCCATCATATTGAAAATCTTAAAAAAATAAGGCTCTTGCCTAAGGTGCTCATAAATTCTCAATTGTCAGTAATACCAAATCTTTCAGTTTAGTCTCTTTCCATGGCAGGACACATGGACAGTACAAAGATAGGAATGTCCTTGTCTATTATATACCAATAAGATGGCCAAATTGAGCAAACAAAAATACAGGACTCCCAAGTAAAATTAAAATTCTTATAAACAATGGATATTTGTTAAAGGATATGTATATCCAATTCTGATTTATAATGTATGATGTTTTTAGTATGTCCCAAATATTGCATGAGGGTCCTGCATTTTACCTGTCACACTCCACTCACTCTTTGAAATGGTTCCCTTTTCCCAGATGTGAAGGCTGTTCTGTGTTACCACATAAAACCAACACTATGTCTATCTTAGGGTAAACAACCACCTTTAAAAAAAAAAAAAGGGTCTGTGGTGAGTGGGAAGGGGGATGTGGAAAATCATTCATATTAGGCCCCTCATGTCCACCCATAGAATCAAAATGAGTACTTTTTCAAAAAGGGGCTGAAATAGGAAAATAGTATTTGTGTTTCTGTGTCTGGGTATGTCTGGTTCTATAGAATGTTCAGGCTGGAATGAACAAGAATGTTCATTCTAAAGAATGTTCATTATCATTCTAAAGAATGATAATGGCTCATGCCTATAATCCCAGCACTTTGGGAGGCCAGGGTGGGTGGATCACCTGAAGTCGGGAGTTCAAGACCAGCCTGACCAACATGGAGAAACCTCGTCTCTACTGAAAATACAAAATTAGCCGGGTGTGGTGGCGCATGCCTGTAATACCAGCTACACGGGAGACTGAGGCAGGAGAATTGTTTGAACCCGGGAAGAGGAGGTTGTGTACCATTTCACTCCAACGTGGGCAACAAGAGTGAAACTCTTTCTCAAAAAAAAAAATGTGCTTGTATCTGAAGACTTATTAAGTACAATCTCTGTTTATTTAGGAAGCCTAAGAAATGTGTCAACCTTTTGAAAGACTTCTAATTAAACTGCTGGAGCTTTGATGTCAGAATTTGAGATTACTGTTACATATTTTAAAAAGACCCAATTTCATGTGCCACTAACGAGAAAAAAATATGTTGGCCTTTACAGATAGTTATTGAATTTATTTTAAAATACAAATTATTGCCACTTGATAAGCTGAATTTAGTGCATCAATCTCATTTTAGAAGATGTACTCTTACCTGGAAGGGAAATGGATACCTTTCTGACTTTTCTGTTAAGTGACCATCAGTAGTATTGGTTTTTGGTGTAAAATCAAGATTATATGTTACTCTAGGCAGCTGCTGAATATTCAAAAGTTAATAAATGGTTTATTTTATGAGAGGTCAAGGAGAGAACCAATATATGTTGAGTGTCTATTATGGGTTAGAGAATGTGTGCTTCACGTGTGTTTCTGATCTAAACAACAACATACAGAGGGTGATCAAGGTAAGTAATTTTCCTTGAGTCATAAAATTGTATGATTCTGAAAGTGCCTTATCTAATATAACTCCTTTTTGATTTTCCTTAACAGCCTTCACCTGCAGTAACTTTGCTTTTCAGGACTCTGAGCAAAAATCTCACAGTTACTAACTTTACTTCCAACTCTGCAATTTCTTATATAGCCAACATCTTTAAAATTTCTTTTGATGGGGTTATCATAAGTTCTTCCTGATATTATTTTCAAAATACATTTTAAATAAAATGATATTTATGTGTGGATATCTAACCCCTCACCTGTACTATATATTTAATTTTATGTTTAAAAGGTAAAGAATCTTGGAAATTGAAGATTTCAACCTCTGACCCAGTGAACATGTCACATGGAAAACATACTTCTATTGGACCTTTTAGTGGTGGAATGATCATGAGTTTTCAAGGCGGTTTATTCAATAGAGAGCAGTTTGCAATGAAATCTGTGTACTTAGCGGTGTTGCCTCCCAGAGACTTTTTCTCACAAATTCTAATTCTGTCTTCTAGGGTAAACATAAATAAATTTAAATTCTCCCGCTACCCAACCCAGGTGCCATTTGCTAAACTGCCTAACTTTTCAGTACACTTATAGCCTGGAATTTTTACTATCTGATGCCCAAACAAAGAATACTTTTTTTTTTTTTTTGAGACAGTGTCTTGCTCTGTTACCCAGGCTGGAGTGCAGTGGCATGATCTTGGTTTACTGCAACCTCCGCCTCCCAGGTTCAAGCGATTCTCCTACCTCAGCTTCCTGAGTAGCTGGAATTACAGGTGCCTGCCACCATGCCTTGCCAATTTTTGTATTTTTGGTAGAGACAAGGTTTCGTTGTGTTGGCCAGGCTGGTCTTGAACTCCTGACCTCATGATCTGCCTGCCTTGGCCTCTTGAAGTTCTGGGATTACAGGCGTGAGCCACTGCGCCCAGCCAAGAAGATAATATTAAAAATGGTTTTGAATCGTATTTCTACACAGTAAGGAAAAACATACAAAAGTAGCAATTCATTACAGGGAAATTTAAGGGATAATTGTGTATTTCCTTATATATGTATACACATATATACATATACAAATATATACATATATGTATTTGTGTATTTCCTACTAAATGGTAATATATTGGGAACATAAACTAGGAGCAAAGTACCTCTATTCAGTTGTCTCTTGAGTAATTCTTCCTTTGATATATAGGGGACCAGAACTAAGTAAATAAGTAGCCAACATTTCTATGTTGGGTTTAAGGCATCTTGCATCTGTAAATTTCATAAGTGCAATTCCATAAATGGTATTGGAATTTTTTCTTCAGAAATAATCTTGTCAAATGTTCAAGGGTTTTCTTTGTAACACAAAGCACATACAGCAGAATATCACACAACTGTTAATACATCTGCTTTTATAATCACACTGTGACTATCTCTCCCATTCCACAGATCATTTTTCGTAAGATCAGTGATGTGAAGAAGGAGGAGGAGGAGCGCCTCCGGCAGAAGAATGAGGTGACCCTCAGCATCCCTGTGGACCACCCAGTCAGAAAGCTCTTCCAGAAGTTCAAGCAGCAGAAGGAGCTGCGCAATCAGGGGTCAACACAGAGTGACCCCGAGAGGAACCAACTCCAGGTAGAAAGCCGCTCCTTACAGAATGGAGCCTCCATCACTGGCACCAGTGTGGTAACTGTGTCACAGATTACTCCCATTCAGACGTCTCTGGCCTATGTGAAAACCAGCGAATCCCTTAAGCAGAACAACCGTGATGCCATGGAACTAAAGCCCAATGGTGGTGCTGATCAAAAATGTCTCAAAGTCAACAGCCCAATAAGAATGAAGAATGGAAATGGGAAAGGGTGGCTGCGACTCAAGAATAATATGGGAGCCCATGAGGAGAAAAAGGAAGACTGGAATAATGTCACGAAAGCTGAGTCCATGGGGCTATTGTCCGAGGACCCCAAGAGCAGTGATTCAGAGAACAGTGTGACCAAAAACCCATTAAGGAAAACAGATTCTTGTGACAGTGGCATTACAAAAAGTGACCTTCGTTTGGATAAGGCTGGGGAGGCCCGAAGTCCGCTAGAGCACAGTCCCATCCAGGCTGATGCCAAGCACCCCTTTTATCCCATCCCTGAGCAGGCCTTACAGACCACACTGCAGGAAGTCAAACATGAACTCAAAGAGGACATCCAGCTGCTCAGCTGCAGAATGACTGCCCTAGAAAAGCAGGTGGCAGAAATTTTAAAAATACTGTCAGAGAAAAGTGTCCCCCAGTCCTCATCACCCAAATCCCAAATGCCACTCCAAGTACCTCCCCAAATACCATGTCAGGATATTTTTAGTGTTTCAAGGCCTGAATCACCTGAATCTGACAAAGATGAAATCCACTTTTAATATATATACATATATATATTTGTTAATATATTAAAAACAGTATATACATCTATATACATACATGTGTATATACCGTATATACATATATATATTTTCACTTGCTTTCAATATGATGACAACATGGATTTTGATATGTAAATATTGCATGTCCAGCTGGATTCTGGCCTGCCAACAAAGATGATTATTAAACACATAGATATTGCTTGTATATTATGCAGTTGACTGCATGCACACTTTACATTTGTTTATAATCTCTAATCTATAAAAAAGAGTATGATTTTTGTTACCCAAGGCAATGTAATATTTGAAGAATCAGGGTCCAACCTGCCAATGTTGCCATGACAAATTTGATCTCAGGCTGAGTATGTATATCGAGCTATCATTTTCTCACTGTTCTGTTAAGTTAAAATTGTAGATTAATGCCAAGGAAGAGTTCAGTCTTTTAAACTATTAGTACCATGTTATGATCTCTTTCCATAGGATATTTTTCTGTAACTTAGGTGAGGTTCTTTTCCCCTCCAGGCAGTGTTTGCTCCATTTAAATGACTGTTTTGTTGCCTAAGTCAGATAACAGTGTGGGATATTGAAAACTTCTTGCTATGGGTTTTGTGCATGAATTACATTTTTGCTCAACTATACCTCTCCCTTTTTAACATTATAGTTAGATAGTAATCATTAGCTCTTCTGTAAGGAAACCCCTACTCCCTCCTTCTTGGAGAACAGCTGCCATCTTGTAGGCTGACATTATCAACATCATAAATACTAAACTATTAATATAGTGTATGTTACTATAGAAACACTGCACCACAGGGTATAAGGGCCTTTTGACAATTCATGTAAGAGATGCTGATGAGTGCTCTAAATTTGTATTTCCAAAACATGTTCAAGAGTGACGTTGAAAGGTTTCTTAGCAAATAAACATACAAAAAAAAAAAGCATTTAAGTAATCATATCAAAATGCTAACTATTGTGATATAAAATAAAAAAGAATGCAAACAGATAGATAAATTTTTGTGGCATATCTGTAACTTAGAAGAATGAAACACTGGTACAGATTGTTGACACGTGAATCTTAGTGTTTGTAGTGATAACAACATGAAATGTGGTAAGAAACAAACCAAGTAGTAGATATTAAGTTGCTCGACTCAGATAACTGCTTTTCTATCATTTTATTCTGGTTACAGTTTTTGAAAACTTTTTTGCATGCAGTTCTGCTGCTGGACTTCTGCTGAGTTGATTCAACAAACGATTGTGGCTCAGGCAGATCCACTTATGAAAGGGGGATACTAAAGACTGAATTTTAGTCTTTTGAATTCAAATCCTCTTTGTAGAAAGTGCCTATTATCAAGTTTTTCTAAAAAGTCACAAAGAGTTGTCCTGTATATAGCTAGTCCCTTAAATGATATGGATTGAGAATAAAATACACATTCCCTTGTAAGAACCCATGAGAACTTATGTCTTTTGAATAAAGTATATTTTAGAAAGTAGTTCAGAGAAGCATACTTTTCAGTCAGTGCATGCACAGCATTTAACATTGGGAGCAGGGGAGTTAGTGTTTGCATAAAGTTGAAAATATATGCTAGTAGTTTATGTATTACTGGACTATCTGTACATATATGTTAACAACATGCAAAAATTGATGGCAAAATTGAAGGAGATGTTTTGGTCTATTATACCCATTTTTAGGAGCTTTTCTCTCTCCCAGTATCCCCAACCAAAGCCACTAGAACTGAAAGACACATTATCACATTCAGACTCGAGAAGTGCAAAACAGTAATTTATAAAAACAGTTGCTATTTTAGAATTTCTGTTGAACTTCATATGCCCACAGATGTGCCTCTAATTTAGGAGTCTCAAAACATATGTGCCATGGGCTCCGTTTTCCTTTCTTTGTATGTATAACTTCCACTAACCATAATGGAAGTTTTCAGGGGAGCATGTCTCCATGGAATGCTACAATATCTACCTACCACAAACATGACAACATGAAATAATTATGGAGTAAGGTATCTGCCTTGAAATTGGGATTTTTTTGCTTTCATGGTAAGGATGATGTCTTTTTCTTGATCTCTGACATTTATTGAATTTCAGGGTATTTTTCTATTTGTTTAAGTCAAGTTTGGCCTAAGCTTTTAAAGGTGAATGTGTGATTAAAATAAAAATCTGAGTACAGAAGTTGTTAGTTTAACTTTAGCCACTACTTCAAAAATAACTGTTGGTATAAAGCTATAAAAGAATGACTGTGAACAGCATGATAATTTGAAGTTCTAATTCATGCCTTTGCATATTAGTGGTACAAATATTTACTGTGTTCTGACATTGACGTAGAGTTTCACCTAATCAGCCTGCAATATTATTGTTCCTATATGCAAGAAACATAACGGTTTTGAATTACTTCAGATTGTCAAGAAGGAGGGAAAGTATCAGCTGTTTATTTATGGTGCAGTTATCACAGCGTTTTTCAGCCACCTCTGTTCTCTGTGTGGATGATATGATGAGGTGCTGAATGCACCCTGCTGTTTTCAGGAGGAATGTGTGTATTCAGCAAACATTGTATATAGAGTAGTCTTTTAGGTTCCCAGATTCCACAAATCTTAGCAGTTGAATTTACTCAGATTTGAATGAAGGGTGAACACGTGCTTTAAGACATGCAATAATGATACAATCTTGTTCTATGTTGCCTCAACTAGCACATAGACAGTAGATGCTCTTTTGGGGACCAGATAACTGCATGTTTTATTCCTACACTGTATAGAGGCTCTTGGTGCATCCAGAATAAAAATTTTAATATTTCTACATAATGTATTCATAGGAGTAAATGGATATGTATTTGAAATCCAAACATTTTCCAAAGCAATTTATGCACCTTCAATATTTTTCTATGTTATTAATAGGTAAGATCAGATGCTGTTTCCTCGACAGGTGGTTGTAACGTAATAGCAAAAGTCAAATGAGAATGGAAATGTGAGCAATGTATTACAATGGCAAGTTCTATCAGTCTGTATCAGGGTATTGTTGCACTGAATGTGATCTAGCAGATGGAAGAGCTTATGATAAAGGGCAAATAGGCACACAAAAGCTGGATGACAATACCAAAGATACATGAATGGCACTTAAAATGGTTCAGGCATAGTGGTAAATACAGGCCCATATTTCATTGTTAAAATGGAAAAGTTTTATGATACTAGTTGCATCTCACATTAAGTACAGGACTAAAAATATCCTAAGTATTTTTCACAAACAACCTTATGCGTAGCAGAGAAAAACAATTTGAAAATTTGGGGTTTGAAATTGCTCCTAGAACAGATGTGTACTTCTGTTGTATTCAACACTTTAATAGGAAAATTAGTTATGACCACTAACTAAAGTACCATTATCAAAATTAACCTTGTTGGAGCCCAGATGCAAATCACATTTTCCCTTATGTTTAAGGAGATTTTGCTCACCCTGCGAGATCTGGTCCATTTTAAATAACTAAAGTCATTTGGAATTTTTTTTTTAAATATTAGTCTTCAGAGCAGTGACTGTTTTGAAGTATGCAGTGGCAGATATTTGTGAAATTATTCATCATAGTCCTAATTAATTCCACTATCTTATATAATTTTTATCTTTTAAGCAATTTTCTCTGAGTTTATTTTCCAAAATTTCATGTAGGTCATGAGAACATTTATCTATAATGTGCATATCACACATGGATAACTTTCAAATATAAATATTTTATAACCATGTTAATGTTGTACTAAAATTTTTCTATTAGGTGTAAAAGTAATTCTCTTCTCATCTTAATGGAAAGGGGGGAAAGACAAAAACAGTCTTTTGGAAAACATCTTAAGATTAGTATCTGAGCTTTGTCTTGGATTCTGAATTTAGCTTTGCTACAAACTAGAAGTGTAATTATGGGCAAGTTCACTGTTTCTAGTGTACCGAATACTACCATTCCTCCACCAATAAATAAGAAAACAAAGATAACATCTGTTGCCTTCTTATATCAAGATGCCATTAGGTCAATGGAAATTACAGGTGAAAGTCACATTATGACAAATTATTACCTTTTCATTCTTTCATAGAAGAGTATCCATGATGTACTCTCTATCGAAATATTCTTCTAGATTTTAGAAGAGATTTCAGGGATTGATGGCGATGTGATTTCTATCTAAATATTCTTTTAGGTTTTAGAGATTTCTCCGGTCAGAGGTTGATTGAGGCCTTATTTGCTAAATAATTATTAGTCAGTGGCATGTAAGCATAAAACTTGATACTTACCTGGGAATTTAGAACTACAAATCAAATAAATGTAGAGAAAATGAGGCTCCTCTGAGGGAAGAGAGAAAGAAGAGAAAGGTAAATTTTATGATTTTTCTTAATTCTACTTATACTGCTTGGGAGAAATTCTCAATTTTGTGAAAAAAAATATGCATATTGGTAAGCATCCAAGGTATGGAATAGTTCATTGATATATCTATGTAACAAAACTAAATATGTGCCCCTTAAATTTATACAAATAAAAACTAGAGTGGTTCATCCTTCAATCTTTTATATTAAAATAATCATGACCTATTCAAGATATATGATTCCACATGGGCAGACATTCTTATAACAAAATTCTTAACTGTATGCTATGTGTTATAAGTTTTGGTCTGTATTCTGACTTGAGATTTTCTGTCACTTCATTTTTAGGTTAAGACCCATGTGTTTGCATTCTTTATGAGGGTCAGGGCCAGTGACGATTTGGACTTGGAACTAGGAAGATGATGAAGGTGAGGGCTGAGAAAAAACTGAGTAGAATCTATCTGCTTCCTTACTCTTAGGCTTAGAAGTTAAATAAGTCAACTAAGCTTATATTTATCAAGAGCTCACTATGATAAGCATTTTATTTAGGTTATCAAATTTAATTCTTGCAACAACCCTATGAAAGTATAGGTTAAGGAACTTGTCCAGGATAGCATACCTGTTACGTGGTAAAGTTAAGTTTCTAACACAGGCAATCAGACCTTAGGGAGAAAACTTTATTTCATAGAATACTGACATTACAAGAACTATCTAGTTCAACCATTTAGTCTAAGTTTTTCCAGACACATACTTTTAAAGATTTCTTTAAATAATTCTTAAAAATTGTAATGTGAATGTGAATGTAATTGTTTGGTTTTTCTTGGTAGGTCAGAGTCAATGACAGAGGTTGAACTCATACTGTCTTAAGCAAAAGGTGCCCTGTCCCAGTAATGGAGTTTTCATTCACTTCTCCCAACAGGTGAAAGACATCAGCCAAAGTAAACTGTCAAATCTGCTTATAAATAAGAAGCATGTCTGATGTATGGTCACTGGTATCAACATTTTCTTTTCCAGTTGAATTTTAACCTAAAGAGGTAATGCATAGTGGTTAAGAAAATTAAAAATCATTCAGGATTTTTTTCTATAATTCCTTTTTATTTTTAATAATGGGATTTGGATGAGACTCTGGAATTTATTTTTGAAATTTATTTTTTGACCCATTGGGTTTTAAGTAGATTATTCAGATATTTTTATTGATTGCTCTGATGTTGGCTTCTTGGCCAAACCACTATTAAATGCATTATCCAAATGAGCTGTTTCTGTGTAGAATGGCAACTTGTGTTCTTATTTCCAAAATTAATGAGCTCATAGTATGTATATTTACTTCAGAGAATTTCAATAATTTAATGAAAAAGTGTTAATTTTCTGAATGTGATTTGTTTTACCCTTTGAGATTTCTAAAGCAAGTGTCTTGAGATAAGGAGAAAAAACAAGATATGACAACACTGCATGCAGGAATCTTCAGCCCAAACCATCTTGTTTTCACTTGGTTAATAACTGAGCCAGAGGTAATCATAGAAAGGAACAATCCTACTTTTAAAATAATGACTGCGAAGGACCCCACTGACACTATCCAAAGCTTTTTAGAGTCAGCTCACTTCCATCCTGGCTTTTACATTATCACTGCATGATTATTTAAATGAGGTCATGACTTGTACTGCTTGTAAAGTCTGTTGGTCAAAGAACAGTAGACCTGAAAGTGCAGCTTATGGCCAGAGTTATAACTGAGGAAAAGGGAGTTTTCTGTGTGTGGTGCCTTTTAAATAGCTTTTGTTTATTTGCTTTTCAAGATGACACATTGTCATTACCATTGTTAAGGTTTTAACAAAACCTTTGGAAGCAGTTTGAAAGCTTGTCAAATGTTGGGGCCTTTTTTAGAAATAAGTGCTCTCTCACCAACCAATGAGTTTAGAACCTCTGGTTCTGGCCTACAAATGAAATCCCGTAAGCACTTGGCTGGTTGGGTTGAATTTTGATGGGAAAAAGCCAAAAAGATCTGACCACTCTTTCTCAATCATGCAGAATTGCTACCTAGTGAATGACCAAAGCAGTCAAAGCCAAAACATCCACCTTGACACTTCAATAAACCAGATTGAGTATTCATAATAACTAGCTTAAGTAATTTTATCCCCATTCCCTGCTAAATCATATTTCATAATATAAAATGTAACCTCTTCCCACTATGGTCAGACTCTCCCTTGAGTTAGAGAAATTGGACTTTGGCAAAAAGCAACATGAAGATTACTGTTGTTCCCATTGTTGTCATGGACTCCTCATTTGCTCCTCAACTTTTTCAACCAAATTATGGTGAGAAAGATTCCTGATGAGGCCAAGACTGCAAACAGGAAGAATACCTAGCTAGTAAACTATGCAAAATCACAACAAAGATTCATTTTTAATTCCGTGTCAAAGTGTTTGATAGACCTAAGTATTTAATATTGGTATATTATGTCATAGCTATGAACTGTCAACTTTCACAAAGTCCAAATGCACTTTTATTTAAAATCAAGATTATCATATTTAATTTTTAGAAAAAATAGTGATAAGGGTTGCTTTTTTGACCTCTACAGGGATGTTTTCACATTGCCATATATATATATTTTTTGAGACAGTTTCACTCTTGTTGCCCAAGTTGGAGTGCAATGGCGATCTCGGCTCACTGCAACCTCCACCTCCCAGGTTCAAGCAATTCTCCTGCCTCAGCCTCCAGAGTAGCTGGGATTACAGGCGTGTGCCACCACAACTGGCTAATTTGTTGTATTTTTAGTAAAAACAGGGTTTCACCATGTTAGCCAGGCTGGTCTCGAAATCCTGTCCTCAGGTGATCTGCATGCCTAGACCTCCCAAAGTGCTGGGATTACAGGCGTGAGCCACCGCACTGGACCATTGCTATTCTTATGACCCTTTATCAGAGAGGGGATAAGTGTAGTGTTCACTTAGATCTCCTTATGGTTGACTACACCGGCATCTTCCATCAAGCAGTCGCCTTCCACCTTAGAACCTGTTCACAGTTAACAAAGCAAGAGGGAATATGCATTTCGTATTAGGAACAGATTTCTTAAGTGATATTACATTAAAGGTGGAAACCAGTTTAAAACCATTTTTTCACCCTAAAACATCCATTGTAGTTTGTTGAAAGAGCAATGACTTTTAGAAGTGCTTGGTACTCAAACAACACAAAATGTGCAGATTTATGATATATTGAAAACTATAGAGTTCTTTTTATTCTATGTTCTAGTGACTTTGTTTACACTAGTTGTGGCATTTTGTATACTACAATGTAAATTCCTTACTATAACACTAATGTTACTATGGGAATTAATTTTGCAACTTCTTAAATGTTTTTGTCACTGCTGTCATATTGGTGAGAATTTGGGGGTATTAAAAATGCCTCTACCATTAAAGGTTAATTCACTGGAAATAATTGATTCATGCATTGACAAAGGAAATAATGCAAAAATTTCATGTGAGATATTTTTAATACCATTATGCTAAGCAGTACTTGTTGGCTCTTTTCAAAATCTGATTCATGCTAAGCAGATCCTTTTTTCTACTTAAAGATACTGCAATGTATATTATAGACATTTTGTATGTACTGTTGACCTATCACCTGATTGCTGACAGGATGTGTGAAAATATTTTAACTTTGTGACTTTAGGGTCAATTATGAAATAATTGTGATCAAAATTCAACTGCTTCTGGGAAGTTTGTGGTGATTATCACTTTATTTAATGTTTGTTCTCAAGAAACGGTCATTTTGAAAAGTGAATTGGCAGGTGGAAGCTTTTAGCCCAGAAGAATTCTGGGTTTCAGCACAATAAACTGTATTTCATCAGGGAGGATTAACTTTGTTTTTTTTTTTCACACTTTATTTAAATGTGGATATTTTTTCATGATACAGAATAAAATGTGCATTTTATGGAACTTATTTGAATTTGGTCTTTGTTGGAAATTGCTATTTTGAATTTAGTTAAATAAGTGAAAAGCTCCCCAATATTAAAACACAAAGAAATAGGTTTAGAGGAAAGAGTCTTTTGATATATTAGAATGCCAATGTTATTTTAAACTTTCATATTTGTCCTCTGATAAATTGTATTGTTACAGTATAAATGATAAAATTAAAGTAGTATCATATCACAAATTATAAGTTTAAGCTCCAGGAGTACATTTGGTTAAATTAGAATATTTCTCTGTACCATGAAAGATAGAGATAATGAGCAAATCCAAATAGGAATTTGGAGAAATCCTTATTTTAAAATGGGATTTAAAAAAAAGTTTCTTTATCAATATTTCTAAAATTCTATTAATACCATACCATTATGAGTTTTTTCTGAGGAGGGACATTTAGAGGCTTAAAGGGCAGAATGTACATGGAATAAAAATATACTTTTTCTCATTTAAAAAATATAAATGGCTTTATTAAATTCCTATTAAAAAACAAGAGCTGAATATGTAACATAGGATGTCTGTGACATGAGAACTGCAGATTTTTTTTTCTAACTAAAAAATAACAAGTTTAAGGGACATTTTTTGGAACATCAGTGAAAAGTTATTCATACTTACGGCTATGTCAAATTACATGTTGATTACAGAGCAACCAAATAAAGCTTCGTCTTTTCTGTGGATATATTAGAATATAAGTAGAGGATTCTAGAGTTAGTTTTCAATTATATAGGAATCAAGGATATGATGATCACAGATAACAAAATGGATTGTCAAAGTGAAGTGAAACTTTCTACACGAATAATCAGTAATTAATGCTTTCTCCACTTTCTGTTCATTTTGCTCTTCTTTCTTTTTTCCTTACCCAGGAATGTACACACACAGTCAACAATAAATTGCAATCTTTCCTTGTAAGTTCTGTGGTTATAACTCAATTAAGAAAGATACCAATTTTCAGCCAAGCACGGTGACTCATGCCTATAATCCCAGCACTTTGGAAGGCTGAGGTGGGTGGATCACCTAAGGTCAGGAGTTTGGGACCTGCCTGGCCAACATGTTGAAATCCTATCTCTACTAAAAATGCAAAAAATTAGCCAGGTGTGGTGGTGGGCGCCTGTAATTCCAGCCACTAGGGAGGCTGAGTCAGAAGAATCACTTGAACCCAGGAATCAGAGGTTGCAGTGAGCCAAGATTGTGCCATTACACTCTAGCCTGGGTGACAAGAACAAAACTCTCATCTCAAAAATAAAATATACCAATTTTCAAAACATGATAATACATATGTAGATGTGTGAGGAAATACCCAAGTGCCGCATACTATTAAGAGCCAGGATGAGACAGAAGTTTTTGTTCCATAGGATGTTTTCCTCAGGGAATGTGATGAGAAATAGAACATGTGTTAACCTTCTAACCTTCAAACTTGTGGTTAGCTCCTTCAATTTCCACCCAGCTAGGAGGCTTTTGCTTCCTGTAAGATTGTTGAAAACACCAAGTTTTTCTATAACAAGTCAGGTATATTTTGTTTAATCTAGGAAAATCAGCGCAACATGTTTTTAATTTCGTTAAATAAGGATGTGCCTAAGGTGAGTGATGCAGAATTAAGCTTTTGTAGCCAGGAGGGGCATTTAGAATGAATGAGCACCCCCACCTACTTTGAGAAATGAAGAAACCAAGAACTGGAGAGGGTAGGCAATTCTCCAAAGTTGTATGTATAGGAACAACTTTGGAGATTAAAGTTGGGTATTGTTGGGATTAAAATTTGGTTGTTTTGACTCCCGGTCCAATGTTTATTCTACTATACCACATGCCATCTGGTTTTTCACAGTGTAACACACACACACACACACACACACACACACACTCTCACACACACTGTTTAGCTAAAGCTACTGAAAGTGTTACTAGTCTCATCTCTGAATATGGCAGAAAGGATAGTTATGTGTTCAACTATGTCATTTATGTGTCTTTTATTCCAGTTTTCTTAAAAAAACAACTGATATCCCCTAAAAGGTGTACTCTCTCCCTTTGATATTGAAGATGGTAATTTAACATTCTACACATGATACTCTCTGTCCACCTGAGTTTTAGAATCAGGACTAGACAGGTTATTTGTTGTATCTGGCTAAGGATACACAGATGGGTCAGAGTTCAAGAAGACTGAATAATGATTGGCTGGATGCTGACCATCCTAGATCACTCTGTGTGGAGCAGGAACTGGAACTTCTGGGTTTCCTACTTCCTGTGGGTCCATATGGGTGCATCAAATACAGCTTTCCATCTCACCTGATTCTACTGTCCTCTTGGCACCCAAGATTAGCTTAACTCTTGAAGGGAGTGTGTGTGTGTGTGTGTGTGTGTGTGTGTGTGTGTGTGTTTGGGGATGACATCTTCCTTGTTTCTTATAATTCTCTCAGACTATTTCCATGAAAAGAAAAAATATGTATCTATGTTCACAGTTTATAAACAACAGTATTTAATACCATCAGTGGCTGGTGGAGAAGTGCTAGCAACTTGTCACCTGTAGTAATTCAACCCGTCAACAAACATTCCTCCCAGGTATGATACTGTTCTAGGCACACCACACTGACCAAATTCAGCTGCAGCCAAAGTGTAGACCTTAGAGTTGTCTTCCACAACTGTGAATAACCTATTAAGAGACAAACAGCAAGATTCTGTTGAAATTCTTCATGTTAATGACCTTTGCACTATGGAATCCACTCACTGGCAGGAGTGTCGGGGAGCATAATACCTGCTTTTAGAGAGAGGGGAGAAATTCAGCTCTCTCATGCTTTCTTTAAATTCTCCATTCTTAACATCCTTGCCCTAAATCTTTACAGCTCAGGTAACAAGAGCAGGGAGCAGATTTTCAGAGGCCTCGATCTTTCACTGCTGCATGCATACACTGTCTTTCCTTCCCTGTAGTTTTCCATTCTGCTATGAGCAGAAAGAGAAGAACGAACACTCTGCAGGCAACCTTAAGCTGATGGCTCTGTGGCTCCCTGCCTGGCAGAGGAGAAAAGGGAGGACGAAAGAAAGATTTCCAACAGTTGCCATTGAACATCCTGAAAGGAAAAGACTGAGTGGAAAGAGGGCAGGGAAGGGTTTTGCCTTTCAGGACATCAGCAGCGAATAAGAAACTTCCGTGTTAGTGCAGTTGCCAGGAACCTCTCTTCTCTTTCTTTCCTCTGCTAGTGTTATTCCTTGTATAGCTTTTAGTAGGTTGAGACCAGATCAAATAAGATAATAGCAGTGAAAATGCTTTGAGAAAAACATAATGGGTTATACAAAGCTTGAGGTTCTATTTGCCATTGATTTTCTCAGTAGTCAAGGGTAGATTCCAGAACTTATTGAGAAAGAGCCATAAATCTTCATAACATATATTCACACACAGCTCCTAGTGAAGTTCCACGATCTTCTCAATTATATAGAGAGAAAATTGAACAAGTTTAAAGTTGTTGAAACACAACAGCTGAAGTGCTTTTACCTTCTTGCCAACCAAGAGAACAAACACAAACACTATAATATCCTCTCCTCGACTTCCACACTTCAGGAAATAAATACTTATTTAAAGAACCTATTAACATATAGGCTGTATAAAAATATAGTCCCAATTTTCCTAATCTGAAATTCTCTAGATAGCAGTACTATTAGTCATTTTTACTTTCACACTTAGTTGTCAAAATTGTATAAGATCTCTGTTACTCATAGTAGGCATTTGATGCTGTTACAGAGTTCTTCCTGATTTAAGATTCAGAGCTGTAAGATCAATTCCCAAAGTTCATGCTAAAGATGTACAGAGGCCACTAGATGTTTAGTTAATTTAAGACTCTGACCCATTTAGATACAGTGAGGGCATAATGCTGGAGCTGACAAATTAAAATATTTCTACCTAATACGACATGACACAGCAACCACGTTTAACATCAATGCCTTCAATCAACCTGCCTCCCTTCTATGCCCTGGCAGGATGTCTGCAACTTTTCCAGAGCTACATCTTGTGTGTTTTTGTTGTTGTTTCATTGAATTGACTTTGAAGTAGAACCAAGATTCTTACAATTTTGCATGTTGTATACGGATGTTTGGATAAGTAGAAATATCTACTACTGGTCAGTCTAAGACACCTTCACATATAATGCTTCTAACAATCTCATTAGAGAGATAAGCCCATAGGCTCTGGGTAATAACCCCTTATAACCTCACATAGCTAGAAAGTATCAGAAAAGAAGTTTTCAAACTCAGATCTCTGACTCTCAGATCTTATTTGCCTCAAAGTGACTCTCAGACCTGCATTAGGCACTTGGTTTTTACATCAGGACCTATAAAAATAAAATAAATGTTAAAATTACTTTTTTGGAGGATTCGTCATCTGAATGCAGAATTCCAGGGTTTTATTCTTGTGCTGAAGTTCCTAAAACAGGAAAAATGGGTTCACCTTCATGTATGTTCTAATTACAGATATGAAGTGTTATAATTCATGGCGTTCACTTTGTTTCTTCTTTGAGTGATGACCTATGTGAAAAAGTCCCACAGGTGCATTGATATCTGTGCAGGACACTATGGTCATGTATACATGAGCTACTTAAAGAAAAGGGCTGTGTTCCTTCTCTTTTATGGCTCCCTGCAGTGCTTAGAAGTGTGCACTATACCTGGTATAGCTACTACTCTTAAAAGTCTTGAAAGAATGCTTGTGGTAGTTCAAGTTTATTTCTTTAAGACTCACTCCTATTTTGAAAAGCTTCAGTACAGCTAAGTCATGCAGGAAGATATATCTAACACTTGGTAGTCTCTTTGCATTTAAAATGAGTGAGACATCATAAAACACTTCCAGCTCCCTGAGAACGTGTATTATATCACGTAAAATTTCATGTGATGCCTTGATATCTTTGTGCCTCACTGGGACTCAAAGACCTAACCATAAGTTCCCCTGTTCTTGCCAGATGTGTCCTCCTGACCCCCTGGCTAGTTTCCTTATTAGTCAGACCAGCTGCATTCCACAGTATGCAACCTAACAGGCTTTCACTTTCTTGCCATCCAACAAATTTCTTCAAACCATCCAATCACATTCTCCTGTGGGAACCAGGGGTCATCACACCCCCTTGTTACTACAAAACATGCCTCATCACGGCCCCTGGTTGTTGGGAGTCCAACCCCAGTGTGACTCTACGTGGTATGGGATGTCCTTCTCCTCTGAGCTGTGAGTATGTGACTAACAAATTGCTATTTCATTTGTCTAGGGTTTGGTGTTTGGCCATCTTGTATTATTTAGGGTGGCGGATTCCTCTCTCATCAATGAGGTGAATAGGAGGCCACTAGACCAGAATGATAATTCACTTTATTGAGGAGAATTTTAGTGTCCATGAACTAACACTGCTCATGAAAAATTAGCACATTTTGGCTACTTTCACGTTGATGGTTTAATTAAATGAAGATCTCTGTATATAGTAAGGCTTTGTAGTCAAATGAGGTGATCCTCTATGTATAAATTTTGGGTTTTTTCTTTTGACATGTTGCTATGATTTCCCAATAAAGGTGATTAGTTTAGCTTAGGTGGGCATCAGCCAGGTAGTAAGAATCAATCTCTTTTTAAATCCAATTTGAATGTTTAGATCAAATGTTTCCCTCTTTCACAATTCTTAATGCTGGAGTTTGTCGATGCAATAAAACTGAAGTAATGATACTTTGCTTTTTGCAAATGTCTTTACTTTTCAGGATACTTTGCATTTTCAAGTATCCATAGATTTATAGTTTCTGGACAATTCAACAGTGAAGGGAATTATCTTTTGCAAAGTTTCTACACAATCTTTTCACTACCCCAAAGAGTTTGTAATGATCGTGTAGATCAGTAGTTCTCAACTGGGGCCAATTTTGTTCTTAGGGGATAACTGGCAATTTGTGGGAGTGTTTTGGGTTGCCTAAAAGGAGCAACAGTGCTTCTAGCATTTAATGGATAGAGACAAGTGATGCTGCTTAACATCTTATGATGAATAAAACATCCCTCATAATCAAGGTATTATCCATTCCCAAATACCCGAAGTTCTGAGGTTGATATACCCAGATTTAGACCATGTAGCATGCTGCTTCCTCTTTTCAAATTACAAAAACCATTATGTGAATGATTTGGCCCAAAGTTCAGCCACGTTCAGAAAGTAACTCCTCAGAACATTCCTAGAAATAGTGCAAAGCACTACAATAGAGGCTAGGGGTTAGGGCATGGCTGATCCATGCTGGTCCTTTTCAGTCTGTATATAATCTCTACACCCCACAGTCCCTCTGTGCCTGTCTGAATAGAGCAGAACCATATTCTGCCATGACAAAGCAAAAATTCCCAGTCCAATACTTAACTTTCCGTTCAGAATAGACTTTACAGAAAATTTGTGTCTTTTGTATTTGATATTTAAATTTTGATACTTAAGTATTCATATATGATTACTAGCTCCTCTCAATTGAAATTTGTAACTTGAAAAAAATTGATGAGTTTTTATTTTGGAAGAGGAATTTGCTCAACAATCAAGTAACTCTTTTAAGTGTCCCTCAAGTTATAAATGAGCCTATTTTTGATAGTATCCAGTTTGTTATAGTTTAAACTGTAGGGGATCTAATAAATGTTGGTAGAAATGTCTTCTCTGGGCTCATTAGCATCATTTTTAAATGGAGGTTCTGTGGCTTAATTGAGCTGAATTCCTGCCCTGCCTTGCCCTCCTTCCTTTCATATGTCTACACAGCTGTGACGCACTCATTAAACAACCTTTGGAAAGAGAGTATGTGCTTAGAGGCAGAGATACGGGCTTGCCTGTGCACGTCAGTGGAAAAGCTCATTGAGAATCCTGCTTATATTTATGTTTCCATTACTACTATTATTGCAAATCTGACTGAATGTGATGGCTCCTATATAATTACACACACATATACTTCATTCACGTAAATGAAATAAGCTTGTGTGGCAACTAATCATCTTAGCTTGATAGTCACCACTCATTTCTTCGGGAAGAGGTGAGTCTTAAAAATATGTCTAGACTCTAGGAATCTTGCTTCCCTTCGTCCTGACAGTGAGCCACACTTTGTTTACCAATGAATTACGTCTGGTATTGGTACACTGACACCAGTGAGATCTACTGGAGAAGCTTACATTGTGAAAGTTTATTGCCTCTTAATAACTTCATTATAGTTTAAATAGCATACATGTATTCACTATAAGTATATAACACTATGGGTTTTAGTAAATTCATATAGATGTGCAACCATCATCATGATCCAATTCTAAAACGTTTCTGTTACCACAAACTGGTCCCTCATGTCCATTGTCAGTCCTCACTCCCCTCCCAAGCCTCAGGCAATCCTCTCGGGCTTTCTCTTTCCTTAGATTTGCCTTTAACAGAAATTTCATGTAAATAGAATCATACAATATACAGGCTTTGGTGCCAAACTTCTTTCACTTAAACTATGTTTTGGAAGTAAATCCATGTTGTTGAATGTGTCAGTAGTTCATTTTTATTACTGAGTATTTCAACACACAGTTATACCCCGCTTTGCCTAGTCACCCGTTGACAGACATTTAGATTATTTCTACTTTTGTTTGCTTTATAAATAATGCCTTTTGTAGTTATGTGTTTTTGTTTGCCATGGGCAGATATGTAGGTGTGAAATTATTGGGACCTTTGGTAGATGTATGTTTAACTTTTAGAGAAAATACCAAACTATTTTCTAAAATGACTGTACTATTTCACATACCTTCTAACAACACATATGATGGCTCCAGTTTCTCCACATCCTTGCTAACACCTAGTATTATCAGCCTTTCTGATTGGATACATTTTAGTGGATCTATAGTGGTATCTCCTGTGGTTTAAATGTGTATTTTCCTAATGGTTAATGATCTTAAGCATCTTTATTCATGTCCTTTGTATATCTTCTTTGGTGAAAGGCGTATTTGAATATAATGAATTGAGAGAATGTTTAAATCTCTTACCTTCTTTTTGCCTCTTGTTGCCACTATTTTTCAGTCCCAGTAAGTTGACAATTAATTGATATCTGAGCTATGAGACTACATTCTTTTCAGATATTTTAGTGAATTATTGGGAAAGGAGATCAGCAGCATTAGCACTTTTGGGAGGTATTGCCTTAAATTACAAAGTTTCCTTCCCTGCTTTATATGTTTGACTATTTCAAGGAACCCACTTATACTATTTCTTAATAGGTGCTGCAAAGCGGTCTGGTACCAAAAATTTTAATCTCAAAAGATTTTATTTATTTCAAAGAGAGATTTGAGATTTTGTTAATCTCAAAAGCTGATTTTTGAAAAGAATTCAGGAGGAATTTTATATTCCTATTCTGAACTATTCTTATAGTTTAGCCTAGCATTCATTCATTCATGTGGATAATAAATGCCAAAGTATAAAAAACTTTAAAAGTAAAACATCTTAAAAATTATAGTTGCATATGAAGGTTGAAGTGGTTTTTTCCAGTTCTGTGAAGAAGGTCATTGGAAGCTTGATGGGGATAGCGTTGAACCAAAAGAGAGCTTGCATATCCAAAACAATCCTAAGCAAAAAGAACAAAGCTGGAGGCATCATGCTGCCTGACTCCAAACTATACTACAGGGCCACAGTAATCAAAACAGCATGGTACTGGTACCAAAACAGAGACATAGACCAATGGAACAGAACAGAGGCCTCAGAAGTGACACCACACATCTACAATCATCTGATCTTTACAAACCTCAGAGAAACAAGCAATAGGGAAAGGATTCCATGTTTAATAAATGGTATTGGGAAAACTGGCTAGCAATGTGCAGAAAGCAGAAAATGGACCCCTTCCTGACACTTTACACTAAAATTAACTCCAGATGGATTAAAGATCCAAACAAGACCTAACACCACAAAAACCCTAGAAGAAAACCTAGGCAAAACCATTCAGGACATAGGCATAGCCAAGGACTTTATGGCTAAAACACCAAAAGCAATGGTAACAAAAGCCAAAATAGACAAATGTGATCTAATTAAACTCCAGAGCTCCTGTACAGTAAAGGAAACAATCACTAGAGTGAATCGGCAACCAACGGAATGGGAAAAAATTTTTGCAATCTACTCATCTGACAAAGGCCTAATATTCAGAATCTACAAAAAACTAAAACAGATATACAGGAAAAAAACAAGCCTATTCAAAAGTGGGCAAAGGATACGAACAGACAATTTTCAAAAGAAGACATCTATGAGGCCAACAAACATATGAAAAAATGCTCATCATCACTGGTCATTAGAGAAATGCAAATCAAAACCACATTGAGATACCATCTCACACCAGTTAGAATGGCAATCATTAAAAAATCTGTTGAGACAACAGATGCTGGAGAGGATGTGAAGAAATAGGAACACATTTACACTGTTGGTGGGAGTGCAAATTAGTGTAACCGTTGTGGAAGACAGTGTGGTGATTCCTCAAGGACCTAGAAATAGAAATACCATTTGACCCAGCAATCCCATTACTGGGTATATATCCAAAGAATTATAAATTTTTTTGTTATAAAGACACATGCACACATATGTTCATTGCAGCACTGTTTACAGTAGCAAAGACCTGGAACCAACCCAAATGTCCATCAACAATAGACTGGATAAAGAAAATGTGGCACATATACACCATGGAATATTACGCAGCCATAGAAAATGATGAGTTCGTGTTCTTCATAGGGACATGGATGAATCTGGAAACCATCATTCTCAGCAAACTGACACAAGAACAGAAAACCAAACACCTCATGGCATCACTCATAGGCGGGTGTTGAACAATTAGAACACGTGGACACAGGGAGGGGAGCATCACACACTGTGGTCAGTTGGGGGAGACTAGGGGAGAGACCACGGGGGATGGGGACGGTGGGGAGGGATAATGTGGGGAGAAATACCAGATATAGGTGATGGGGGGAGGAAGGCAGCAAACCACCTTGCCATGTATGTACCTATGCAACAATCCTGCATGATCAGCACATGTACCCTAGAACCTAAAATACAATTAAAAAAATTATAGCTTCATATCTAGGCAAGATTTATTCTTTGCAATTCAAGGAATTCAATATCTTGGGCTGGTTTACTTTTCAAGCTCTGAGTCAGATCCTTTATTTTATGGAAAAGTTACTTAGTTGGGGTTCTATCCCCCAGTTTCTTCAGCAGGCTTTGCTTTTCTTTGGTGCATTGTTTTTTAAATTAAACTAAAATAAAAAGATTTTTCTGGCTCTGTAAAGCAGGTGATATGGCTATGTAACAATATTCTGTTTTAAAAATTATAGTTTGTTTCACAGACTTAAGAATTATAAGAATGCGGAATTTAAAAGTCTTTGTTGCTTTGTGTTATAAACTCATTCCTGAAAAGTTGAGGAAAGTATACCATTGCTTTTCTTTTGACTTGGCTAAGGGTCATTTTTCCAGAATGACTTGAAGTGGAAGAGCATGAACTATTCTGAGCAAAGCAGAATTGTTCACAGTTGGGGAGATTTGATATCTCTGGCTTACATTTACCTGCAACACCTCAAGCCACAGTGAAGCTTTGAAACAAGATGCCCTTTGAAAAGTGTTTCACAATTCTGGGACCCCAGGCTAGATTACTTCTAAATACATTTGTTCTGTGCCTGTAAATTGCAGATTGGGCTCCCATGAGTTCACAAAATTAAATCCCATTCTCACTCTACTGATCCTGTAAGCTGATTCTGTGAAGGCCAAGGCCACATTTCCTGGACACCCTTGTTTCTCCAGGATCTAACAAAGAGCCACATGTGTAGAATGTAATCAGTCATTGTTTGTTGACTAAACAAATGTTGAATGTTATCTTAACATTGTTAAATGTCAATATCATAAAATGGTGAATGGATATTTTAATACTTCACTGTCTGACTCCCAGAGAGACTGCCTTCTACTCAGTATTTTCAGGTTTCTTCAGATTTGTTCCTTTTGGTTCAAATGTTAAAATGAAGAGATAACCCCTGTATATTCTGTTATTGATTCTTTTTTTTTTTTTTTAAAGAAAGAAAGATAGAGGAAGAGAAAGGGGGAGAGAGAACAGGAGTCTTGTTCTATTGCCCAGGCTGGAATGCAGTCTAAAAATAGGTATTAAAGACGTCTTTTGCGCCTAACAACGGAGACAGGAAGGAATAAGGGAAGAAAATAACAAAACCAA
>CAUYLG010048415.1:0-26293 GCA_963573385.1 Cacajao melanocephalus
GTTATTGGTGTATAGGAATGCTTGTGATTTTTGCACATTGATTTTGTATCCTGAGACTTTGCTGAAGTTGCTTATCATCTTAAGGAGATTTTGGGCTGAGACGATGGGGTTTTCTAAATATACAGTCATGTCATCTGCAAACAGGGACAATTTGACGTCCTCTCTTCCTATTCAAATACGCGTTATTTCTTTTTCTTGCCTGATGGCCCTAGCCAGAACTTCCAATAATATTTTTAACAGGAGTGGTGAAAGAAGGCATCCTTGTCTTGTGCCAGTTTTCAAAAGGAATGCTTCCAGTTTTTGCCTATTCAGTATGATACTGGCTGTGGGTTTGTCATAAATAGCTCTTACTATTTTGATATACACTCCATCGATGCCTACTTTACTGAGAGTTTTTATCATAAAGGGCTGTTGAATTTTGTTGAAGGCCTTCTTTGCGTCTGTTGAGATGATCATATGGTTTTTGTCTGTTTATGTGATGTATTACGTTTGTAGATTTACATATGTTGAACCAGCCTTGCATCCCTGGGATGAAGCCAACTTGATCATGATGGATAAGCTTTTAGATGTGCTGTTGGATTCGGTTTGCCAGTATTTTATTGAAGATTTTTGCATCAATATTCATCATGGATATTGGCCTGAAATTTTCTTTTTTAGTTGTGTCTCTGCCAGGCTTTGGTATTGGGATGACGTTGGTCTCATAAAACGAGTAAGGGAGGATTCCCTCTTTTTGTATTGTTTGGAATAGTTTCGGAAGAAATGATACCAGCTCCTCCTTTATCTCTGGTAGAATTCAGCTGTGAATCCTTCTGGCCCTGGACTTTTTTTTGGTTCGTAAGCTATTAATTGCTGTCTCAACTTCAGACCTTGTTATTGGTCTATTCAGAGATTCAACTTCTTCCTGCTTTAGTCTTTGGAGCGTGCAGGTGTCCAGGAATGTATCCATTTCTTCTAGATTTACTGGTTTATCTGCATAGAGGTGTTTGTAGTAAATCTCTGATGGTAGTTTGTATTTCTGTGGGATCAGTGGTGATATCCTTTATCATTTTTTTTTATTGCATCTATTTGAATTTTCTCTCTTTTCTTTTTTATTAGTCTGGCTAGCAGTCTATTTTGTTGATCTTTTCAAAAACCAGCTCCTGGATTTATTGATTTTTTTTTTTAAGGGATTTTTGTGTCTCTATCTTCTTGAGTTCTGCTCTGATCTTATTTCTTGTCTTCTGTTAGCTTTTGAATTTGTTTGATCTTGTTTCTCTAGTTCTTTTACTTGTGACATTAGGGCGTAGATTTTAGATCTTTCCTCAGTTCTCATGTGGGCATTTAGTGCTATAAATTTCCTCTAGATACTGCTTCAAATGTGTCCCAGAGATTCTGGTATGTTGTGTCTTCATTTTCTTTGATTTCAAAGAACATCTTTATTTCTGCCTTCATTTCATTATTTATCCAGTAGTCATTCAGGAGCAGGTTGTTCAGTTTCCATGTAGTTGTGCTATTTTGTATATTATTAATGCCTTTTGGACCATTCAGATTATGGCCTGTTGTAGGTCATAATCATTTTAGTGGGTTTCAGGCAACATTTGAAAATGGAATAAGGCCGGGGGTGGTGGCTCATTCCTGTTAATCCCAGAACTTTGAGTGGGCAGATCACTTGAGGTCAGGAGTTTCAGACCACGCTGGCCAACATGGTGAAACCCCATCTCTGCTAAAAATATAAAATCAGATGGGCATGGTGGTGCATGCCTGTAATCCCAGCTACTTGGCAGGCTGAGGCAGGAGAGTCACTTGAACCTAGGAGACAGAGGTTGCAGCAAGCCAAGATCACACCACTACACTCCAGCCTGGGCAACAGAGCGAGATTCTGTCTAAATAATAATGATAATAATAATGGCATAGAAAATATCAGTATTTGTGGGTTAAAGGTAATTACAGTTTTTTTGTGGGGGGACTCTTTTTAGTTAAATACTTACCTTAGTTATCAAATTACCCCCACATTTAGCAGTTTAAAACAACAAGCATTTGTTGTTTAGAGGGGTCAGGTATCTGTGAGCTGCTTAGCTGGGTGGTTTGATTCAGGTGGAAGACAAGCTGTCAGCCAGGGCCACAGTCCTATCTGAAGGCCTCGCTGGGCAGACAGATTCTCTTCTAGGCCTATCCTTGTGGCTGCTGGCAGGAGGCCTCAGCATCTCACCACATAGGCCTTTCCTTACGGCTACTCATGATATCTTTGCTGGTTTCCACCAGAAAACATAATCTAAGAGAACAAGAGAGCGCCCCTAAGACAGAAGATGCAGTATCAGATTGAAAGTAAGAGGTCATCAACTCTGCTATGATTCTCTTCTCTTCTGTCAGTCACATTGACTGATCCTAGTACAGCGTGAGGGGGACTTGATGAGAGTGTAAATGTCAGGCGGTGTGGACTGTCCAGGGCCATCTTGGAGACTGGCCATCACAACTTCTATAACTGGGTTAAGATAAAAGATACATCTTTAAATGTGGGTCGTGTGGGAAACACTGCTCTGCAATGTCTAATACGGTGTACCATTAGGCAGAGCTGTACCTTAGCTGGCAGAAGCCCATTTAAGAAGCTCTGCTGTTGGTACTCTCTATACCCATCATTAGTTACCTGTGACTTTAAGATCATGAATATGAACACCAGTGATTTTTACAATGAAGCAAGATAAGGGAAGTGTTACTGGGCTCTGGGGAACTGCTTGTCCTTAAGTAAATTGAGCCTGTACTTTCAGAGTCCTTCTGTCTGATTTCTGTAGTTCCACACCTTTAACCTACCTGGGCATCTGCCAAGTATATCTGCTGGTGGTGGGTTCTCACTTCAAATCTGTGACCATGTGTTATGCACAACTGTGTGGCTTGTTTCAGGTTTCTTATAGAATACAGTACAGGAGTTAGTAGTAGCGGTTACACTTTCTGCTGATCTTTCTGCCTGTTTATTCTTATCTGCTTATGAGTGTGGTCTGAGTAATGAGCTTACGGAAAATTCTACCTGGAGATGAATGGGGTATAATTAAGCTTTTGTTTTTTGAGAATAGGGATTATTAGAAACATAAAGGTATGCCCTACTTAAAGGAATCTTGTAGAATAATTACAGACATTATTTGTATAATAATAGAATTTGAAAAGCGAATCTCTTGTAGCTGCCCTAGCCAATATCTTTTGCGTTGACTGGTGTAAGTGACTAAAAAAGAACAAATCATTTTTGAAGTGCTAATACACCCTAAGTGGGCTAGAAGTCTCTAGTTAAACAGTTTAAAAGACCAGTAGAAAACACAACATAAGGTAAAAACACGTGACCTTGGGTTCTTAGCTTGCAACTGTGGGAGTTTCATACTGGAGTAGTTTCTTGATGTGAAGCACTGCTAATTAATTGGAAAGGGACTGTTCTACAAGAAAGTTTCCTGGTTACTGTTTGCTCTTCAACACACTCCTATTACTTCTCAGCCCTGCAGCGTTAGGTCTCTGGCTTCAGATCTTGCCCCTAACTGAGGGCTTCTCTCCCTCTTCCAGACGCAGTGGAGGACTGGAGGAGAATGTGCCGTTTTCAGTGGGCTCGCAGATCTGCAGAGGCCCATTTGTTCTTGAAGAGTTGCTGCTGCTAGAATGCTGTGCTGACTGTAATTTTTTCTTTATGAATCAGTTGACCCACTAAGCTGTCAACTCCTATGTCTATCCTTGTACCTGACAGCATTTGGCTCATGGGAGAAGCTCAGTAAATACAAAGAAATTGCATTCTTTATTCCTTGAGTGGATTTGTGTCTGTAAGAACAAGGTTTTGGGGTACAATATGCAGATGATACTACTTTTCCTAGTGTTTCTATTAAATGTAAATTTTAATTTTCCTTGAAATATGTGAAATTCAAAAATTTGAGACTTATTTCTTGACTTAAGATTGATTTTAAAAAATCTATCAAAAAATCGCTATATGATTACTGGTAACATTCAGTGGGAGAGAAATTTAATTTTTATTTTTTTATTTAATTTTTTTTCGAGACAAGGTCTTGCTCTGTCACCCCAGGCTGGAGTGCAGTGGTGTGATCTCAGCTCACTGCAACCTCCATCTCCTAGGTTCAAGCGATTGTCCTGCCTCAGCCTCCCAAGCAGCTGGAACTACAGGCACACAGCACACACCCAGCTAATTTTTGTATTTTTAGTAGAGACAGGGTTTCACCATATTGGCTAGGCTGGTCTCAAACTCCTGACCTTGTGATTCACCTGCCTCAGCCTCCCAAAGTGCTGGGATGACGGGTGTGAGCCACTGCACCCGGCCGGAATTTAGTTTTTATAACCCAGATAGAGGGATCACTGGCAGCTTGAATGGGCAGGCTGAGAACCACTCAAGCAGAGAACACTGAAGGCCCTTTTATATTCTGGCCTGTGCATATCCTGGAGACTTAGCAACATCATCAGTCAGCTTTATGAAGTGACGACTTCTCTATCCAGAATGCTGTCTGAGCAATGGGTGGCTAATGAAAGTGCTGCAGGCCTGGCCCACTCACCCGGCTTTAGCATTAATTTTAACTAGGAAAAACAAAAGCAACTATTGGCATGGTGGATTATGAAAGGCCAGGCGCTCTTCTGTATGTATTGCTTTCCTGCCTTGCAGTCTATTTTTATTTTTCCTTGCCGCCTCTGCTGTGAATCAGCCTATGTCCTGCTTAGTCCTGAGAAAACCATCTGTGTCACACTGACTTGAACCTCAAGCCTCAAACCATGACACAGCCCTGCAGAACTCCACACTCATCCCAGTCCCGCTGGTCTCTGCTTCCCATTCCTGACCTCTGCCTATGCTGGATTGTGAAATTGACAGTTGACAAATTGTTGCTCCCTATTGAATTTCAATAAAAAGAATTTGATAGAAAGTTATGGAATTGGCCAGGTGTGGTGGCTCACACCTGTCATCCCCACACTTTGGGAGGCAGATCACTTGAGGTCAGGAATTCGAGTCCAGCCTGGCGAAACCCCGTCTCTACCAAAAATACAGAAAAATTAGCTGGGCATGGTGGTGCATGCCTGTAGTCCCAGCTACTCGGCTGAAGCATGAGAATCCTTGGAACCTGGAGGTGGAGGTTGCAGTAGACTGGGATTGTGCCATTGTGACAAAGCGAGACTCTGCCTCAAAAAAAAAAAAAAAAAAAGTTAAGGAAGGGAAAATAGCCATATTCACTCAGATTAGCTCAGCCACCTAAGTGAAAGAGAGATGCCCAGGGAGAGACTTAGACATTTTACTAGTAATTAGTAAGCCTAGGAGAGGCTGCAAAGACCAGGATACTTGTTTTAAAGCCCTGAAACTCTGCTTATATCTTAGTCACGTGGAGAATAAATACCAAATGGAATTCTTAAGGCTCCTATATATCATGAGTATGAGAATAAGACTGAGAAAGGAAAGGACACAAATTAGTGAGAATGACACTAATGTCAAATATATTTTTAAAATTTGTTAGTATCATTTTTAGATACAATGACTATTGTCTTTCGAGTCCTGGTTATGGTAAAAAGTCTTTTATTTCAATATAAAAGGAGGGAAAACCTATGTACTGCATTGTAATTAAGCAACTTTTCAAACCGGTAAGCCTTGGGTTACTAATAGGGGCAAGGCCAAATGTTCAGCTCTTCTGAGAGGTGAAGCTAGATCCTCGAAGGAATCATGTGATGGCAATTTTTCAAACTGTAGTGAACAGATTCATCTAACACCTGTCACGAATAATCACTTGTTGTGATGACGTATTCACAAACAAACTGCTGAAGGGTAGAATGAGGTTTTAATAAGATGACTGATGATAAAAATATACATGCAGGGAAGATGTTCAGCTTTTAAGATTGTATTAATAATAGCCTTATATTGGCTTCGTGTTGAATTCTTATGACCTGCTGGCACTTTTTTGGTAAGTATTGACTTGTTTAATTACCCAGCTCCCAGAACTCAATCGTTAGAGGCCTAACCTAATTTCTTTTGTTTTCCTGAAGCTCTGGGTATCTTGAGTCCAGTTAACTCTACAAGCAGATGCTGAAGCCCATGTCTCTATGTAATTCTGGGGGCGTCATGGAGAGGAAGGTGTAAGTCATATATATCCTTGTTCTCTGGAGATACCCAGTAGTGTGGTTGTCAAGGGCAACCTGGGCAAAAAGATCAGCAGGGCTCTGTGGTTCTGTTAGGGATGTGGACTTCTCTGAATCTTGTTGCTTTTGATTGCCCTCTCGGCATCATTACTGAAGTGCTGCTTGGAAGAAAGAACATTTGTTGCCATCTCCTGTGGCTTTGGAGCTAGCTCCCCTTATCAGTCACCAACTCAAATGATGTTCTGTGGGGACTGTTGCCAGTTACCTTCCACAGTGAGGATCCTAAGTACTATGGAGTTGACATGTTACCTGGGAAGTACCTCCCACACCAGGCTGTCCAACTTCTGGTTCTTCAAAGCCCAGCTAGAGCATCCGCTCCTCTGGGAACCTCTTCCTGTGTGCCTTCGCTGGCCTCCCCCATGCTGGTATAATGTGAACACGCCCTCAGGGGCTCTCACAGCACCCTATACTTATCTC
Source organism: Cacajao melanocephalus (assembly GCA_963573385.1). NCBI lineage: Eukaryota > Metazoa > Chordata > Mammalia > Primates > Pitheciidae > Cacajao > Cacajao melanocephalus. The sequence continues at coordinate 6,550 of CAUYLG010048415.1, forward strand.
TTCTTTGCATTTGTCCCTTCGTTCTGGATTCGTTGTATCACTTACATTTCCTCCACCAGACTGAACTCTGGAGGACCACATTTGGCTTTGTTCAGTTTTATTTTTCTAGCCTCTTACGCCATGCCTGGCACATAGTAGGCACTCTAAGTATTCATTGAATGGATTTCTTTCCCATTCTTATTTGGCTCATAGACTCAGTTTCCCCAACCTCTGCCCTTTGCAGATGCTTGAAATCTCCTGACACACCTTTCTCTGTCTTGTCTTCTCCTCTTTATTCCTTTGCCCCAGCAGCTTTGCCCTCTTCCATCGATTGCATTGGAGTTTAGGCAGGAAAATGGAAACCACCCAAGATATTTTTGGTGTCAAGGGTTAACTACAGGTAACCGGAGGCACACATCATCCATAGAGGGGTGGAGGGGTGGAGGAGTGGAGGGTTGAAGGCTGTTGGAAGCTGCTGCTGCTGATCTTGGCTGCCTGCAGCACCCAAATGGGGTCTCAAGAGCCCCCCACTGCAGAAGCAGCTAAGGAAACCCATGTCTGCCATCTGCTGACATCCACAGTCCTGTCACCACCTGTGTCTGGGGAAAAATGGCTTTTCTTGCTTTTTCCCTTCAGTTTTTTTTTTAAATTGTACTTTAGATTCTGGGGTACATGTGCAGATCATGAAAGATTGTTGCATAGGTACATTCATAGCAAGGAGTTTTTATGAGAGTGCCTCTCATTGGGAAAACTTGAATCAGAAGTCAGCTGGAAAGGGAATCTGGGAAGTGCTAGATTATAGGTATTTTACCTCTGAGGTACAGGCCAGTGCTTAGAAAGAATATCTACACACAAAAACTGGCATATGTAGAGCACTGCCTTGCTTCATCTGAGACCTTCTCCCTGAGCTGCTGGATGCTGCCCATCTCTACCCCCACCCCACTTTAAAAAAACAAAAAACAAAAAACAAGGCTCTTCCCATCTTATCACTGGATACTTTAATTTTTTTACTATATGGGAACCCTCATCCTTAGTCCTAGCCCAGCAATTAACATCCCCTCTGCCTATATTTTGGGTCTCCTGTATTCTTCTTAAGAATTAAAAAAAAATTTCCTAGTCCAGAAATTACAAAGATAATCTTTCGAAAAGCATGTCTCATTTAATTTATAATATATAAGTCATTTGGAAAATCTCTGAATTTTTAGTGAGGCAATCTGAGTTTAAGTTAAAATCAGGTCCCTTATTAGCTACATAATTGCAGGAAAATCATGTAATCATGCATTCATCCATTTAAACATTTACCACTCTTGCACTAAGTGCTAAGAGCCAGCCTCTGTTAGGTGCCATGAGCTGTTAAATGGTTGTAATATACAAGCCCCATTTTCCTTACAGTTTGTTAAGAAATGTTGGTGATGGCACTTTGTAAATTAAAGTTCTATTGAAGTACTATTTATTATTATCTTAATGGACAACTTATAAATTCATGTTTAGAATTCTTTAATTGAATTTATTGTAGTTATAATATCAGCAAACAGGTGTCATGATCATATTAAGGCACAACACTGGGGTGAATCAGCCTCAATGATTTTTTTCTTTCTTGCTGTCTTGATATTCAAGATTTAATCTAGCTTATACTATACACTCAATATACATACCGTCTATATACTCAAGATTTTTTTTTTTTTTTGGAGACAGAGTCTCCCTCTGTCACTCAGGCTGGAGTGCTGTGGTATGATCTCAGCTCACTGCAACCTCCGCCATGTGGGTTCAAGTGATTCTCCTGCCTCAGCCTCCCGAGTAGCTGGGACTACAGGCATGTGCCACGACGCCCAGCTAATTTTTATATTTTAGTAGAGATGGGGTTTCACCATGTTGGCCAGGCTGGTCTCGAACTCCTGGCCTAAAGCGATTTGCCCACTTTGGCCTCCCAAAGTGCTGGGATTACAAGCGTGAGCCACTATATCTTCAATATTTAATTTTACTTAGCCTGACTTCCTTGCCCGTGCTCCTGGCAAGGCAGGGATGAGGTTTAATTGTCCTACTAGAACTGGACACAGTAGGTGAGAGCTAAATTCCCAAAGGCCTTCCCTCAGAACAAACAAGCAAGCAAACAAGCAAATCTAACAAATGTCCACATGTAGCTCCTGTCTACTTTCTCTCATCTGGTAACTTTGGTTTATACTCTTGAAAATTTTCCCTCCACCAAATCACTGCCATTTGCATTCATCATCTTTTAAAACTTCTGTACCTATCACCTGGTACAGAAGTTTTAAAAATGGAAGACTTTCCCCCAAATGAACAAAAACCAAGCTCATTTGCTTCATCTTTCTTCAGTGACTATGCTTTCTCTTCTCCTTCAGGATATAACTCCTCATCATAAGAGGTACCCACACCAGGTAGTGTCTCTCTCTCCTTCTCATCCACTCTTCACTTGGCTCTAGTCTGGCTTCCATTTCCACCACTCAGAAAATGTTGCCAGTGACCTTTAGTGTGGCAAATGTGTCCAGTAGACGTTTTTACATGAAGAGATAAAAAGCAAGACAAACTTAGACCCTTACCTCACCCCATGCACAAAAATTAACTCAAAATAGATAATGAGCTTAATATAAGTGCTAAACTATGAAACTTTTAGAAGAAAACAGAAAATTTTCAAGATCTTGGGTTAGGCAAAGATGTCTTGGATAGAACACAAAAAGCATGATCCATAATAGGAAAAACATCAATCAATTGGATTTTTGAAATTCAAAACTTTTGTGCTTCAATGACATTTTCAGAAAATGAAAAGACAAGCCATAGGTTGAGAGAATATATTTGAAACTTACATATGGAATGAAGGACTTGTTTCCAGAATATTCACAAGGGTGGAAACTTTGTTGTTCACTGCTGTATCCTAAGCATCTATTGTAGCTCTAGTGAGCATCTACAAGGTACTTGATAAATATTTCCTGGTAAATGAATGAATATAGCATTAATACAATTTGGAGAAGAATCTGTAAGGATTCTTGATGTCTAAGGAGGAGAGAAAACAATCTTGAGGATTTGTAGTACGTCCCACCTCCGGCGGTGGGAACTGTTGCCTTCCCACCTCCGGCGGTGGGAACTGTTGCCGTCTCACCTTCAGCAGTGTGAAATCGCCAGATCTCAGGCTTGTGGGTTTTTTTCTCCAGAACCTCCTTCCTGAGATCCGATGGCAGACCTGCTTGTCTGATCTATGAAGAACATGTCAGGTGATAACTCAGGACTATTTTCACCATCTTTATTCTGAGGAGTTTGTCCTTCCAGGGCTTGTTTTCTACTTTTCCATCAGACTTTGGTATTTTTCACCAAATATGGTTGACTGCCAACTGGGATCATGCTAGCCTAAGTTCATTTTCACTTTTTTTTCCCACTGTGTTCCAGGTGTAGCTTTTTATTCTTTCCTTTCTTTTTTTTTTTTTTTTTTTTGAGACAGAGTCTGGCTTTGTTGCCCAGGCTGGAGTGCAGTGGTGTGATCACGACTCACTGCAACTTTTGCCTCCTGAGTTCAAGCAATTCTCTTGCCTCGGTCTCCTGAGTATGTGGGATTACAGGTACCCACCACCATGCCTGGCTAATTTTTGAATTTTTAGTAGAAATGGGGTTTCACCATGTTGGCCAGGCTGGTCTTGAACTCCTGACCTCAGGTGATCCACCCATCTTAGACTCCCAAAGTGCTGGGATTGCAGGGTGAGCCACCACGACTGGCCCAGCTTTTTATTATTGACTGTGAGCAGGTTGATACACAGGTTAACAGATGGAGCTGAAGACGGTATGATATGGTGCCAGTTACTATATGATGTCATCAGGAAGCCTATTCCAAGCATTGTGCCTCGGGCATCCTCAGAAAATAAAGATGTTGCTTGAGACTGAAGGGAAGGCAGCATTGGGACACTTTGGAAAAAAAAGCTGGGATCTAGGGGAACTGGTCTATCAGCCTTAGCTCTGCTGTTGTGTCTCAGTTATTTCATGTTCTTTATTTTCTGCCTCCGAATTAGTCAAGTGAGGAGGAGGTTAGGGCAGATACACTTTCAGGTCTTCTCTGCTCTCTGAAATTGGGTTAGGTAGGCCCGCCAGAACTAATCAGGGCTTCTTGAATCTAGGTATAAACTTTATCACGCTAGTGATTTGCTTTGTTTTTTACCACTAGGTGTGCAAATCAGTTTTCAAGTGTCCCAGGCAGGAATGTAAAGGCTGAACGTTGGCAGCCCATTATGGGATAAACAAGTCTAATGATAAAAGACTGAAGATTGAAAATGGAAGAGGCGGAGGCAAGGATTGAGAGCTGAATTTTGGTTCACTGTCTAGGTGCTGCACTGCCTGTGTCATGCGAAGCAGCCATGACAGTAGCGGTTCTAAAACATACCTTGTATGGTGTGTGCCGCTCCTGGCCATGGTCAGTTGCTGTTTTCATCCCTAGCTCCGAATCAGCCAAGATTGGCCTGGGAGACGGGACAGGCAGCCTGTTAGAGCAGAACAAGTCCTAGAACTGGCCCTGGGTCCTGGTGTGTGGGCCTCGCCCCTCCTCCGTCAGAGGAGCAGTTCTGAGCTAGGTGATATATAAACCTCTGTGCTGTGCGAGTAAGCATATGGGCAGCACCACTTTGTCAGGCCCAACAAGCGTAATTTTGATGCACTGTGAGGCTCTAATGAGTACGAAAGTCATAATCATCATAAATAAACCGCCAGGGCTGCCGTGGATGTGTTAGCCCAGGCACAGTCTACTAATTTGCTGATGGTAATCAGATGAGCTGCTGCCGTGGGAGGGAGCATTCACACTTAGAGACACTTCCTGAAAGTGCCTGAAATGGGAACCTGGAAGCCCGGGGCTTAAAGGAATCTTAAAGGTCATCCATTCCAGTTTCTTTTTTCTCAAGCTGAAATCTGCCTCCCCGTGGCTGCTATCAATTGATGTGCAGACAACAACACTTGCATGTCATGCAGACAAGATTTCCTATTTTTAATCTCTGGAAGGAGCTAAGAATAGTATGTACAGGATCCAAGTTCCTTACGTCTCCTCATGAGGAAATCCTGGTTTTCTGTAGGCTGGTTAGCTGTGAGATTATTTCCTTAAAAGGTGATAAGAATTGATTGTGCTACAGTTTAATCAGTATCTTATGTCAGAAGAGAACCCCCTTTTTATCTGTGGGTATTTATTTTATGCATTGATGTACAACATTCAGTGTATTAACTACTTTTGAGCCTTTTCTATCTGCAGTATACTATGCTAAGTGCCAGAGTGACAGAAGCATTGGTGCCTTATGAGTGTGTCATTCATTGCTTCACTCAACGACATTTATTGTTGCTGGCAGGCTCTAGTTCTTGCCCTTATGAAGTTTTTGGTCTGTTGAGGGAGAGAATGATTGATTAGTTAACAATCACGCTGCATTGAAATTATTCCCATCCCTTTAGGCTCTAACCTCCTTGAAGCAGAGGTTATGTGCTGTGCATTAGTGAATTTCCAGTATTTAGCACAGAATAGGCACACAGTAAATAATTAAATGAGCCTGTGGTTGAATATATGAAGGAAAGAAGCACAGACTTTTGTGTCTGCTCTGAGCTAGACCCTGACTCAGCATTTACTAGCCATGAGACTGGGAATAAAGACACAAATCTTCATAAAATAGAACCTATTTCACAGGGTGGTTGTGAGGATTAAAAATTGATAATATACAGAGTGCTTGGCCCAGTGGTTGGCATATACTTGTACAAAAACAATGTGTATTCCTTTCCTACTATAGCTCCTTAAGGTGCCTTTTGCATCTGTATAAGAAAACTAAATGAGACTGTATTTCTAGAGTTCATTGGATGGCTAGTGTTTTGAAATTAAAGATGGCCCCAGAGGTGAGGCCCCACCCTTGAACTTTTTGGAAGGAGCCTGAATTAAGTTTACCATGGTAAAGAGGAAATCTGTACTCTGTTTCAAAATCACTGATGGAGTAAATTTCAAACATTCTCATCACAAAAGAATGTAAAATATTTGAGGTGATGGATATGTTAGGTTGATTTAATAATTCTACATGATATTCAGAAATCATAGCATCATTTTGTACCAAACTGTACAACTACAGTTTGTCAATATGTAATAATAATGATGGTAAAAGAATGAACTCATGATCATGAGAAAGCTGCAAAGACCCACAAATTCTGTTAACATGAGGGTACGCTTCTGGTTGGGTAGACCACAATTTTCTTTTGGATAGAACTATTTTTTCACATGATACTTAAAATTATCACTAAGGTAATGATGAAATAACTGTATTATTTTTAAAATATCACAAGTTTAAACAAGCTTATAGTTTTAAATATGTTTGGTTTATTTCCTTCTAAGGGAAATGGGATGAAAGGCATATACATTCTTTAAGCCAAACTTTTAGCATCGTTTAAATACGTTGCCTGACTCATTGGTAGTGAAATTGGTAAGATTAAGATAATGGCTCTTAGGAAGAGCAGCTTTATGAACCACTTCATTCTCCAACCAGTAAGGTAGCTATCACTGGTTTTTTTTTTTTTCATTTTCATTTTGGGTTGTTTTTTTTTTTTTGAGATGGAGTCTCTGTCTGTTGCCCAAGATGGAGTGCAGTGGCATGATCTTGGCTCATTGCAACCTCTGCCTCCTGGGTTGAGCTGATTCTCCTGCCTCAGCCTCCCTGAGTAGCTGGAACTACAGGCATGCGCCACCATGCCCAGCTAATTTTTTTTTTTTTTGTATTTTTAGTAGAGACAAGGTTTCACCATGTTGGCCAGTCTGGTCTCAAACTCTTGACCTCAGGTGATCTGCCCGCCTCGGCTTCCCAAAGTGCTAGGATTACAGGCATGAGCCACCGCACCTGGCCTGCTATCACTGGTTTTATCATGTAGTCTCGATTTTCATTTCATACATGCTAACTCATTCACAGCTCATAAACAAAATATATAAGGAAAAACTAATCAGAGTTACAGAAATTGGATTCTGATTAGGATACATTGTTAATTTCTCTCTATATACAAAAAATATGAACTTGTTTGTTTTTCTGTAGCAAGGAGTGTGCTTACCATTTTATCTTTCATGTTTTAAATGTTGAAATCTTAAATTCACAGAAATGTTAGAAGCATACTACGTGTCACATTTTCCTCCTGAATTATTTGAGATTAGGTAGTGGGTATGATGCATCATCACCCTGAATACTTCAGTGTATGCTTCTAAGGACATCTTACTATGTATTAGGTTAGTGGAAAAGCAATTGTGGTTTTTGTCATTATTGTAATGGCAAAGACCACATGCGATTACTTTTGCACCAACTGAATAGATTTTTGGATTTGGGATACTCAGCCTCTAATAACCAAACTCAGGAAGTTAACCCTGAGGTATTCCTACCACTTATTTCTCAAAACCAAGGTACTATTCCCTGGTGGTGGGGGGTGTGATGGTTCTTCTGGCTAATGGAGACTATCTGGGCTCAGGTGTTAGCTTTACCCCTAACTAACAGTCACTTAACCTCCCTATGCTTCCATTTCTTCCTCTGCAGTGCGGATAATAGTGTCTATTTACCTCATAGCATTATTGCAGAAATAGCTGGGTATATGTGTGTAGAAGAGAAGAGTGCCTGGCACATGCTAGGCACCGTGTATATGTTGGCTTTTACTATTAACACCCCCCATTCTCCACTCTGTGTGCACTGTACTGTGCCTGCATGGTGAAAAACTATAACCCTTTATTCTCCCTTAGTCTCGCCTTTTTTTCTCACATGATCCAAGGAAGGTGAGAGGCAGCATTAAGTTAAAGCTTGTGTACATTCTACCTATATCTTGTAGACATTGCAAAGACTCTTACATTTAGAGGTGATTTTTAAAAAGCCTGCTCTTTGACCCACCTCTGGAGCTAGAATTAGTTCTCAGATACAATCATACTTTCATGCATTGGGTGTCTACATAGGATTGCCATTGGGAAGTATTTTCAAAGCCCTAAGATGTGCTTTTGCAGTGGAAATCTTTAAAGGCCATAAGAATGGATAATTTCCTGGCTATTAGTTCAATAAGAAAGACAATTTTGCCTTTCAGAGATTGTTATATTTTATAATGCAAAGATGATTTTGAATATATTTAGTTTTAAAATATTCAGTAGGTGGTATACTAAAGCTTAGTATTCTTAGCCAGGCCTCATGTTACAAGTAGGGGAGGAGAAGGGAGGGGGAATCGGTTGGCTGGCCACCCTTTCTATGAGGTAAGGGCACCTGGAAATGGAAAGAAATGAATTCACTACCACATCTTTCCCTGGAGGCCATGGCTAGGTTGAATGAGAATGACGGTGTTGGCATGAGCTGGGTTAACCTTATTTTTTGAGACCAATAGCCATCCAGATGCAAAAGGACAAAAACTGTATGACTCTGCTTGTGTGAACTTACATCACTCTCCACAGCCTGGCTGGCTGAGACCGAGAAGGTGGGTGGCACCCAAGGAGCAGAAGCAGGTGGGCTTCCCTGGAGCAGGACAGCCTTGTTGGGAGAAGCAGAAATGAGGTGGAAGTGGGAAGACATCAGCTTTTAACATGAACAGTCATTTTCAGCTAGTAATGTAAGACAGTGAGAAACCTGATTTTAGTGGGGTGCTTGGGAATAGCAAGTAATTCATGTATTTTAGGGTTCAATTTGATTTCCAGCTTTGTAGCTTTGTCTTCTACTGGCTGTGAACTCTGGGGATACCAGTACCTGCCTCGCCGGCATGTATGTGTGAGCACCAAACGTGGTACTTGCCACATTCTAAACAATAAATCTAATTTCTCATTGTTATTAGGTTTTTCCATTACTCTTTCAGTGCCTTCCTCCTGCCCCACCACTATACTGCGCATCTCTGTGATTTCTTCCGTGTCTGCTTTGTCCTGTGATTCCTGGAATAGAGTCTATTGCTTTCTGTCACTAGTGTAATTGAAAAGGCTCAACAAGCTTTGGATGAGTGAAGGAAGCTGAAATCTTTGTTTTAATCTACATATACTTCTACCTCGCATATTATAGATCTGGCGACTTTACAATTGCTATTGTGGTGTGGATATTTATTCATGGCTCTAAGCCAAGTAGCCTTGCTTTTGGTTGAGAGGAGGGATAGTATCTATTTTTAAAAAATCTGTGTTAAATATAATTTTAGGCAGAGCTTAACGTCTTATCCAGATCAGTGTAAAATCAAACGAAACACATCAGCTCTCCCTGCAGGTAGATCTCTCTTTAGAGAAGAGCTCTGTGCAGAATACTTATGAATAAATGAAATTTTTGTATCTCTAATCCCTTTTTTCCTGAATTATGTGATTATTTTAGGTCAATGATATCGTAAATGAAGTCTGTTATGTTTTGGCTTTGAGTTTCTTTATTCTCACCTATGCCGTGTCCATGGTCTGTAAACAGATACTTAAGTACAGAAAAGAATCTTGTCATTTAAAAGCATCCCACAGGGAATCCTATTAAATGTTAGTAATCACCTGTCAAATGTCAGGTGGCATGAGGTACCAGGTGTGATAGGATGCTCCAGGAATGAGTTGGGTAGAGCTGGAACCTAGAGACAGGCAGGGTCTGGATAGTCAGACCCCTCAAGAGTGAATTCTTATGTTCATTACCCCTTGTCTGAAAGGGACAGAATTAACTCAGGCTCTACTCAGTCCATTTGCCAACCCAAGAGGTGAGACTGGTGGGTGGGATGCAACCACCACCCTTTAGGTGTTGGGAGCAGTGATTCTGCCTGGGGGACTATATCATCATGATTCTGGCCACCTGGTCTTTTCACTCACAATCCAATCCAAAGGGAGAGAAGGGCACTGGCTACGTAATCAGAGGTTCAGGAGGAACAAGCATGCTAGTTAGAGAAACCAAGGCAGCGTCATTTATATGGACTGTGCCAGTTGGGTGGTGTAAAGAAAAGACTGTGACATAAAGGGTCTGCTATAGCCCGGCGCTTATGGGATGCCTGGTGTGGGGCTCAAGCACAACGGCAGGCTCCCCAGCTAGTGCATGGAACTGCAGCTCTTCCAGTCCCCTGCTCAGGGGAGACCCAGAGATGGGACGGGGTTGTTCTCTCAGGTGGAAAGCTCCGGAGACTATAGCTAGGTGGGGCTTGGAAGGCCAAGGCTGACTCTCCACTCACTGCCATACCAGCCACTCCCCACCACCCTCCCTTGCCTTCTTCCCTTTGGCTAGTGTGGTGTTGTGCTTTTAAAACATATTTCGGGCTGAGTGCGGTTGCTCACACCTGTAATCCCAGCACTTTGGGAAGCTGACGTAGGAGGACTGCTCGAGCCCAGGAGTTTGAGACCACCTTGGACAACATAGATCATCTCTCTACTAAAAAACTGAAAGTTAGCCAGCCATGGTGGTAAACACCTGTAGTCACAGCTACTCTGGGGACTGAGGTGGGAGGATTGGTTTAACCCAGGAGGTTGCAGCTGCAGTGAGTGTGATTGCGCCGCTACACTTCAGCCTGGGTGACAAAGCAAGACTTTGTCTCAAAAAACAAATGTGTGTATATGACTACACAGACATATGAATATATTTTAAATATACATAAAATATATTAAGTAAGTGAACATCTGAAACATGAATATTATAAAAGAGCTCACCTACTGGAAAAGTGGAAGGTACCTGGGAGATCCACTGTCATGGCTTTTATTTCTAGAGAGAGCTTCTACTTGCTGAGACAGTTATGCTACCAGAGAGCAGTGTTTCTGCGCTATTCTCTCCTGGAGGGCTTGTTAAGTTTAATTGCTGGGCTCTATCCCCAGAATTTCTGAATTGGTATGTCTGAGGTGGCGCCTGAGAAGCTGCAATTCCAACAAGTTCCCAGGAATGCTGCTGCTCCAGCGGCCATGTATTGAGAACTGCTGTGGTAGAGTAATCTGTTTCTTAGTCATGCTGTGAATCTAAATTGTATATCTATAGTCCATGTCTAGTCCACCATTACTATAAATTCCTTTTATTGATATGCTTGTCTATGTCTCCTTTGAACAGGTATTTTGACGTTGGCCTGCATAATTTCTTAATCAGGTAAGCCAATAATTTTTACTTTAGATAACATTGAATAGCATAGCTATTATGAGATACTGAAATGGAAAATAAATTCCTGTTGAATATCTTGATAAATACACTTGTATATAAATACTTGTCAAGAAAACATTGCTAACACTATGGTTTTTTGCGTCTCCCAGAATCACACATGATTAAACAATTAAATCGATGTGTAAAGAGTCTTATTTCTAAAGTGATAGTTACCCAAGATCTTGGACAAGCATAATGCCAACTAGGAGGCTGCTGGAAACACTAATTGAAAAATTAGGAGTGCCAGCTTGTATTCAGACATTAAACAGCCCCTTTAACCAATTTTCCCTCCACTGAATTTAATCTTTTTAAGTGAAATCTTCCAGTTGCTCTATAGTCGTGAAGATACAACCTTGTTCTTAATCAAGAGAGATTACAGATGGCAGTTCATATCCTAGTTTATTGGTGATTTTTGCCAGAGTTGGCTTATGGGACATATTAATTTCAAGTAGCTATTAAATCAAACAAAGGTTAAATGGAAATATATCAGCATATTAATCATAGTTTTAAGAATCCGCATGATTTTTTTTGGCTATCAACTTTGCTGTGTTTTCTAAATGTATTAATATTGAGCATGTATTACTCTAATAATGGTGAATAATGATCATTAAAAATGCTTGTCAAAAATATTTAGGGAAGCAGAAATGGTTGCTAAAAGACTACAAGCTAAAGAAGACAAAGAAACCAGAAATTATGTAGAGTAATTTGCTTTCTGCAAGTATGTATCTCTAAATGCTAGTTAATTCTAGTAGCCTGATAATGAACAGTCTGTAGACTCAGTGTGATTTTTGGGTGAGTGTTACGGTGGTTCCGTTCTCTGCAATGCATGGCCATCTCCCTATTGCTAAGATGCTCTTTGAGAGGAAGTGTACATGATTGACATCACCTTTATCTCCCCAAAGAAACACATGTCTTCCACACTGGATGTGGTGGTGTTCTGAGTGAGGCCATGCATACCTCGTCCTCTTTGTCCTCTTTTCCAAGGCCTCATCCAAGGCTACACAGTGAAACCTCCTTGGCCTCCCCCAGACTCAAGGAGTATGGATGATCCTGGCTTTCTTCAGGATCCAGGCACAGAAACTAGTGTGTGAACTGCTATTCTTGAGGCAGCAAGGGTAAATACATTTTAGCAGGAAGGACAAAGGACTGGCAGTCATGGGAAAAGAAGGCATGAGCATTCCATAGGTGAACTGATCAGAAGAATCTATCTGGATATATTAATACTTCAGGGAGTAGTCTGAGTTTTTAATTTAATGTCTTTGGTGCTTTGTACAACTCCCATCGTACTGTTTCCTTGATGCCTTGTAGTGGATGCAAGTTTGTACTCTTCTTCTCTTCTCTAGTAAATTTCTTGAGGTCAGGGGTCATGTCTTAGTCACCTATCAATGATTAGATTCAGAAACCTGTATAGGATCCACCTTCAAAAAACATTAGTGCTAGGAGGGAATGAATGAGATGAGACAGAAAGGACCAGGAGGGTGAGGCCGGTTGAGAAGAAGGTATACAGTCATTTATTGAGCACATAACTATTAAGCCTACCATGTGCCACTTACTTAAATATGTCTGAGAATACTGTCACTTGCAAAAACAGACATTTGATTTGAAGCTTCCCTTGCCAGGCTTGTAGTCAAAGTAAATGGTGATCTGCCTCAGGGATCCCTCCTCTCTTTCCTCCTCCTGGACTCCAATCATTCCTCCTATGTTGAGTCTGGAGGAAGGAGAGGGAGTGGTCAAGTGGCTCTAATGTAACTGGAGCTGGGATCTCCTTGCCCTGGCAGGAGACTTTTGGGAGAGGTGCTGGAAGATGTGTCACCTGGTCACCTTAACCAGTGTTCTGTGAAGCGAGCAGAACTGGGCCAGTAAGGCTTCTCTCTACCCTCCATCTTCTGTATTTCCTTTCCCTCACTTGGATAGGGGGCAGAGCAAATCAGTGGGTTTATCTCTTGTCCAACTGGGGAATGAGAGGTTGGTTTTGCAGGCATCCCTTGCCTCTGGGAGTAGGTCTCTTCCTCTCGCATCACATGGTAGCACGCCCCAGTAAGCAAGCAACTTAATAACTCCAGGGAGTCTCTTCCGCTTTCCTCTTCCCAGCTTGGGAGTAAGGGGTAGGGGTGGTGAAGACCGTAGCTGGGAGCAGAGTCAGTTCTCCATTTCTCAGTAATCCCAGAATGGGGTGGATCTCACCTCCTTATCTGCAGCTCTCTTTAGAAAGTGGGTACTTTCAGCCAGGCACAGTGGCTCATGCCTGTAATCTCAGCACTTAGTGAGGCCAAGGGGGGCAGATCGCTTGAAGCCGTGAGTTCAACACCAGCCTGGGCAATATGAAAAAAATCTCATCTCTACTAAAAATACAAAAATGAGCTGGGTGTGGTGACACATGCCCATAATCCTGTCTACTTAGGAGGCTGAGGCACAAGGATCACTTGAACCCAGGAGGCCAAAGCTGCAGTGAGCCGAGATGGGGCCACTGCACTCCAGCCTGGGCAATAGAGTAAGACTGTTTCACAAGGAAAAAAAAAAAAAGGTATTTTCTGCTCCCATCTTAGGAGGGAAGTCAAACCTGATGGGACCCAGCACCATTTATGACTGGACACCTTGGTGAGAACTGTTTTATTGGAACAATGACCCTGAAGCTAGGTTGAAGAGGGTGGGGGCTCAATGGGGTGAGTAGTGAGGGAATGGCAGCAATAGCTCCTTTAAGAAGATGAGCTGTGAAGGGGAGGAAAGAAAGATGGGGCAGCTGGTGGAGAGGGTGGGTAGAGTGGATATTTTTTCTTTTTAATGGGATGAACTCTTGTATTTAGCCACCAGTAGGTCTTAAGTGTCCTCTAGACTTAGAAAAAGCAGTTTCATTTAGGTGGAGAGAAGTAGAGTCTGATTGCTAGGGGGAGTGAGTGGTTCCATAGTAACTTCAGACAGCAATGGCATTTTCTTGTAAATAAATCATTAGAGAAAACCTTAGAGGGTTGGAAGAGTGAGAGGGATGATACTTAAGGAATCCTTCTCACTCTGTAATGGCCAAGAGAAGAAAATATACTTCCCTTTGTGAAAGAGGAAATGTAGGAGAAACTGCCATAGGCTTTTTCCCCCTAAGATTAACTACATTTATTAGCTCCAGCAAGCTCTTAACATGCAGTTTGGTTTGTCAGGTTGTATTGAATGCTTAGTGTTTGGCATTAAAAAAAGCTGCAGCATGCCTGAAATTAATCAGCTGCATCTTTTAAATTGATGGAAGTCATGTAGACTTCTCTGGAATGACGTAAATTTCCACAAAGCCAAGAGCCCTATCTTAGATCTCAGACTAGGCAATTGCAAGGAGGGACATGATTCCTTTTAAGCCTTGGAGTGTTCCACTGAGCCATGGGGGCAGGAAGGAGCTGTCACATTAGATGAAATGTGGGCATTTTTGGTATTAGTGTTTTGTGATGACTGTGGGAAAATTCAGTGAGTTCAGTCCTGCTTCTTATAGAAATCACAGAAGCAGCAATCATGGCTTACCTCGGAATAGCCTCAGAAGAAGCCTACTGGCTGGAGTTCTTAATGCGACGCTGCACAAGAAAAAGGAAAAAGGTGACCAACCTGGTGAAAGAGATTATGGAATAAAAATCTGTTTCGTTATAGATAAGAGGGTGGCTTGTTTAAATTTGGCTTAGTTTAGCTATGGTAAGAAAGCAAAAAAGTGACTTTTGGTTTGATTCTTGCTGACTGAGGGATTTTTCTTTTCTTTATCTTTCTTCTTTTATTTTCGAATAGATGTGGGGTTTTGCCATGTTTCCCAGACTGGGTCTTGAACTTGTGAGCTCAAGTGATCCTCCCACCTTGGCCTCCCACAGTGCTGGGATTACAGGCATGAGCTACTGCACCTGGCCAGCATTTTTCTTCTTACCCAGAATGGTAGCCGGCACTGTCTCTTTTAAGACAAAGGTGTACATGTGGTCTCACTTACATGTGGAATCTGAAAAATCTGAACTCTTAGAAACAGAGTAGAATGATAGCTACCAAGGTCTGGGAGTGGGAACTCAGAAAATGTCAAGGAATACAAAATTTCAGTGAGACGGGAGAAGTAAGTTGAAGAGCTCTATTGTACAATATTGACAATAGCTAATAATGATATATTCTTGAAAATTGCTGAGAGGAGATTTTAGGTTTTCTCACCACAAAGATAAGTATATGAAGAAATGCATGTGTTAATTAGCTTGATTTGTCCATTTCACAATGTAAACATATTTCAAAACGTTGTACACAAATACATATGATTTTTGCCAGTTAAAAAAATTTTTAAAAAGATGAACAATACTTGTTGCCTCCTCCACCTCTGGCTGCGCCTGTCTGGGCTCCTCAGGTATAGCAGTGGTTTTCAGTGGAGCAGGATAACATCATGACTGTTTTAAAAAAAATGACACCTTGTGTTTGTAGTTATGGGGTACAATTTGATGTTTTGATGTATATATGTTTTGTAATGATCAAATCAGGGTATTTAGCATATGTCATCTCATGCATTTATCATTTGTGGTGAGAACATCTAAAAGCCTATCTTCTATTTTGTAATATGCAATACCTTACTGTTAACCATTGTCACCCTACTGTGCGATTGAACACCAGAACGAACTTCTCCTAATTGTCACTTCATACCCCTTGACCAGCCTCTTCTCATCTTCCTCACTCTACCCAGTCTCTGGTAACTCCTGTGTTACTCTCTGCAACTGTGTTAGGAATTTTCTTTTTAAGATTCCGTATCAGTGAGATCATGTGGTATTTGTCTTTCTATGTTCAATCTTTTCAGTTAGCGTGATGTCCTCCAGATCCATCCACGTTATCATGAATGACAGGATTTCATTCTTTTTTTATGGCCGAATAGTATTCCATTGTGTTGCCAAAATCAAATAAAATACACAGATGAATCTCTAAAATGTTGTATTTGGCCCTGGGCACAGTGACTCATGCCTGTAATCTCAGCACTTTGGGAGACCCAAGGGGGTAGATCACTTGAGGCCAGGAGTTCAAGACTGGCCTGGCCAACATGATGAAACCCCATCTATACTGAAAATACAAAAATTAGATGGGTGTGGTGGCACACACCTATAATCCCAGCTACTTTATGAAAATAGCTTCAACTTGAGAGGTGGGGATTGCAGTGAGCTGAGATCATGGCACTGCACTCAAGCCTGGGTGACAGAGACTGTCTCAAAAACAGACATTTTGTTTGGGAAGTGAGAAGTTTCAGTTCAGGGCATACACACAGACCAGGTGGTCTTCGGTAGGTCTAGATGTCCAGAGAACAAATAGAAAATTGGGAGTTGTATTAGAAGGAGAAATGTTAGGTATTGTTTTGGAAGAAAGCTCATTGGCACTAGAGAAGCTTTCAAGAGACTATAAGCACTGATTGGTGAGTGATGATGGTAAATAAAACCAGTCTGAGAGTCTAGGCAGGTCATTTCAGCAGCTATTAGGTAAAACTGGTCCTAGGGTTACAGCAGGCTGTTTCAGCACCTGAGCTTGTGGAACATTTAACTCTTGGAGGAGGTGCTATGTTTCCCAGGTGCTTTTTTTCCCAGCCCCTCAACTCTGATTTAATTGGGTATGACAAGAGTAACCGAATTTCTGTAATTAACTTTCACAGTGTGTATATGCCACATTTTCTTCATCTGTGCATATGTTGTTGGACACTTGGGATGATTTCATTTCTTGGCTATTGTCAATAGTGCAGCAGTAAACATGGAGATGTAGATATTTCTTCAATGTACTGATTTTCTTTCCTTTGGATATATACCCAGTAGTGGGATTGCAGGATCATATGATAGTTTGGTTTTTAATTTTTTGAGGAACCTCCATACTGTTTTCCAAAGTGGCTGTACTAATTTACATTGCCATCAACAGTGTGCAATGTAAAGGGTTCCTTTATCTGCACATCCTTGCCAACACTTTTGTTTGCATTTTTTTTTTTTTTTTGAGGCAGGGTCTCCCTCTGTCACCCAGGCTGGAGTGCAATGGCATAATCATGGCTCACTGCAGCCTCCACCTCCTGGGCTCAAGCAATCCGCCTACCTTAGCCTTCAGGTAGCTGGGACTACAGGCATGCGCCACCATGAGCAGCTAATTTTTTTTTTTTTGTAGAAACAGGGTCTTACTGTGTTGTCCAGGCTGATTTTGAACTCCTGAGCTCAAGCAATTCTCCTCCTTGGCCTCCCAAAGTGATGGGATTACAGGTGTGAGCCACCACACTTTTTTTTTTCTTTTTTTTAATCTTTTTGGTAATAGGTATTCCAACTGGGATGAGGTGGTATCTCATTGTGGTTTTGATTTGCATTTCCCTGACGATAGGTAATGTTGAACATCTTTTCATATGCCTGTCCATTTGTTTATCTTCTTTTGAGAAATGTCCATTAAGATTTTCAGCTCATTTTGAAATTGTTTTTATTTTTTTGGCTGTTGAGTTATTTAAATTCTTTATATATTCTGAATATTAACCCTTTGTTAAATGTATAGTTCACAAATATTTTCTCCCATTTTGTAGATTGTCTCTTCCCTCTGTTTTCTTTGCTGTAAAAAAGCTTTTTAGTTTGATGTAATCTCATTTTTCTGTTTTTGCTTTTATTGGTTATGCTTTTGAGGTCATATCCTTGCCAAAAAATCCTCGCCCAGTTCAAGGTCATGAAATGTTTCCTATTTCCTTATAGTAGTTTCATGGCTTTAGATTTCACATTTAAGTCTTGAATCAATTTTGAGTTTATTTTTGTATTTGATGAGAAATGAGTCTAGTCTCATTCTTCTGCATGTGTATATCCAATTTTCCCAGCACTGCTTATTGTCTTCTCCTGAATGTGTGTTCTTGTGGTTCTTTGTCAAAAATCAGTTGGCTGCAGATGTGTGGATTTATTTCTGGGCACTCTGTTCTGTTCCACTGATCTGTGTCTGTTTTTTTTTGCCAGTACCACACTGATTTGGTTACATAGCTTTGTAGTATATTTTGAAGTCAGGTAGTGTGATGCCTCCAGCTTTGTTCTTTTTGCTCAGGATTGCTTTGGCTATTCGGGGGTCTTTTGTGGTTCCATATGGATTTTAGGATTCTTGTTTTCTATTTCTGCGAAGGATGTCATAGGTATTTTGATAGGGATAGCACTAAATCTGTAGATTGCTTTGGGTAGTACGGCTGTTTTAACAATACTAATTTTTTCAATCTGTGAACACAGAGTATGTTTTCATTTGTGTCATTTTCAATTTCTTTCACCATTGTTTTGTAGTTTTTGGTATAAAGACCTTTTACTTTTTTGGTTAAGTTTATATCTATTTATCTTGTAGCTATTGTAAATGTTTTCTTGATTTCTTTTTCAGATAGTTTGCTCTTTGCATGTAGAAATGCTGTTGATTTCTGTATGTTGATTTTGTGTCATGCAACCCTAATGAATTCATTTGCTAGATCTAACAGTTTTTTGGTGGTCCTTAAGGTTTTCTATATGTGAGATCATGTCATTTGCAAACAGGGGCAATTTGACTTCCTCCTTTCTAATTTGGGTGCCTTTTATTTCTTTTTCTTATCTAATTACTCTGGCTAGGACTTCCAGCACTACATTGAATACGCATGGTGAAAGTGAGCATCCTTGTCTTGTTCCTGATCATAGAGGAAAACCTTCCAGATTTCACCTGCTCAATATAATGTTAGCTGTGGTTTTGTCATATATGGCCTTTAATGTGTTGAGGTACATAGATTCTGTAGCTAATTTGTTGAGAGTTTTTATCATGAAAGGATGTTGACTTTTGTCAAATGCTTTTTCTGCATATATTGAAATGATTTTATATTTTTGTCTTTCTTTTTTTAATGTAGTGTATCACATTTACTGATTTACATATGTTGAACCATCCTTACATACTTGGGATGAATTCCACTTGATCATAGTGCATGATTTTTTTTTTTCTTTTTGAGACAGGGTCTCATTCTCTCACCCAGACTGGAGTGCAAGTGCAGTGGTACAGTTTCAGCTCACTGCATCCTCTGCCTCCTGGACTCAAGCAATCCTGCCACCTCAGTCCCTCAGTAGCTGGAACTATAGGTGCGTGCCTGGCATTTTTTTTTTTTTGGAGTGATTTGGTTTTGCCATGTTGCCCAGCCTGAGCTCAAGTGATCCACCACATCGGCCTCCCAAAGTGCTGGGATTACAGGTGTGAGCCACTGTGCCAGGCCTGAATGAGCTTTTTAATATGCTGTTGAATCTGGTTTGCTATTATCTTGTTGAGAATTTTTGCATCTATGCTCATCAGGGATATTGGCCTGTAGTTTTTTTTTTTTTTTTTTTTGAAAGAAAGAAAAAGAGAGGAAAGAAAGTGAGAGTGAAAGAAAGAAAAAGAATGTAAGAGAGAAAGAAAGAGGAAGAGAAAGAGGGAGAGAGAATGGGATTCTTGTTCTATTGCCCAGGCTAGAATGCAGTCTAAAAACAGGTATTAAAAACCTATTTTTTGCCAATAATTGTGCTTAACAATGGAGACAGGAAGGAATAAGGGATGAAATTAACAAACAAGCAGCCAACCAGTGTTTTACTTAAACCTGTGAAATGCTATGCAATGCTGAGGAGTGATTTACTTCCAATTATGTGGTCACTTTTAAAATAGGTGTAATGTGATACTGAGAAAAATGTATGTTTTGTGGATTTGGGGTGGAGAGTTCTGTAAATATTTGTTAAGTTTACTTGTTCCAGGTCTGA
>CAUYLG010048417.1:0-10625 GCA_963573385.1 Cacajao melanocephalus
ACTGCAAGACCACAGTAATCAAAACAGCATGGTACTGGTACCAAAACAGAGACACTCCGATGGAACAGAACAGAGACCTCAGAAGCAATACCACACATCTACAATCATCTGATCTTTGAGAAACCTGACAAAAACAAGCAATGGAGAAAGGATTCCCTGTTTAATAAATGGTGTTGGGAAAACTGGCTAGCCATATGCAGAAAGCAGAAACTGGACCCCTTCCAGACACCTTACACTAAAATTAACTCCAGATGGATTAAAGACTTAAACATAAGACCTAACACCATAAAACCCTAGAAGAAAACCTAGGCAAAACCATTCAGGACATAGGCATAGGCAAGGACTTCATGACTAAAACACCAAAAGCATTGGCAATAAAAGCCAAAATAGACAAATGAGACCTAATCAAACTCCACAGCTTTTGCACAGCAAAAGAAACAGTCATTAGAGTGAATTGGCAACCAACAGAATGGGAAAAAATTTTTGCGATCTACCCATCTGACAAAGGGCTAATATCCACAATCTACAAAAAAATAAAACAGATTTACAAGAAAAAAAAACAAACAAATCCATTCAAAAGTGGGTGAAGGATATGAACAGACACTTTTCAAAAGAAGACATATATGAGGCCAACAAGCATATGAAAAAATGCTCATCATCATTGGTCATTAGAGAAATGCAAATCAAAACCACGTTAAGATACAACTTCATGCCAGTTAGAATGGTTATCATTAAAAAATCTAGAGACAACAGATGCTGGAGAGGATGTGGAGAAATAGAAACACTTTTACACTGTTGGTGGGAGTGTAAATTAGTTCAACCATTGTTCTGCCTCGGTAATGGTGGACTGCCTCAGTAATGGCAGACACCCTTACCCCTACAGAGCTGGACTGTCTGGATCCAGCTGTGCTTGCTCTGAAGCTCTCAATCCAGAGAGTTTCAGATTGCTGGTCTTTGTGGGGGTGGGACTCTCCAAGCCAGATTACCTGGCTTCCTGTTTCAGCCCTCTTTTTTTTCAGTTGAATGGGTGACTCTGTCTCCCAGGCATTCCAGGCATCAGTTGAAACAGCTGGGCTGGAGACTTGTGGTGTTTTTCTGCCCAGGAATCTCCTGGTCTGTGGACAGTAAAAATTTGTTTGGAAATGCAGTGATCACTCACCCTCTGCATTCTCACTGGGAATTGTGCTCCAGAGCTGTTCCTATCCGGCCATCTCTGTCAAATCAAAAAATTCTGAATTCTTAACTGTTTTAAGTAAAAGCCAAACAAGCAAAAATCAAAAGACTATAAAAATGGTGTCTCTGGCATTCTTTTTGTATACTTTAAAAAAATATTTTGCAATACTTTATGTAACACAATAGGAAACCCGTAGGATGATGCAATAGTCATTTTTTTCAATGTTGCATTACCCTTTAGGCAATGTCATCATTTTCTTTTCTTATTTTTTTAAGTCATTTTTAGCATAATTGAGAGTAACAATAAGTAGTAATGAAATAATTCTAATGATGAAAAATGAATCAAGAATTGGAAAAAGAAGACAACTAAGATTTCAGAATATGTCTTAGATTTATAAAAGGGTCTACTATGCTTACACGGCAATTACAAGATAGAATGGGCTGGGCTCAGTGGCTTATGCCTGTAATCTCAGCACTTTGGGAGGCCGAGGTGGGTGGATCACCTGAGGTCAGGAATTCAAGACCAGCCTAGCTAACATGGTGAAATCCTGTCTGTTCTAAAAATACAAAAATTAGCTGGGGGTGGTGGTACCTGCCTGTAATCCCAGCTACTTAGGAGCCTGAGGCAGGATAATTGCTTGAATCCAGGAGGCAGAGGTTGTGGTGAGCTGAGATCACACCACTGCACTTCAGCCTTGGTGACAGAACGAGAGTCTGTCTCAAAAAAAAAAAAAAAAAAGCATGACTTTTACTTCATTAAAAAATTAATGTAAATTTTATTTTTGGTTTTTGAGGTATCTGTAGTAAAGAATAAAAATTGTGAATATCAATCCTTATGAATAGACTTGAAAACTAAAATTGAATCTAGTAGAACCTTATGGTATGGCATGCCTTAGCTGAGGAATTTCTGGGAGAATCCACAAATTTTGTTGAGTGGTTAATTTGGTGTTTTATGCATTTAAGAATTTTCCTTTACTTGGACTTTTTATTCTTGTTTTAAATATAGTAACTTCATCTGGGCACATGTGGGATCTTTTTTTTTTAAGAGAGGGTCTTGTTCTGTTGCCCAGGCTGGAGTGCAGTGGTGTAATCATAGCTCATTGCAGCCTTGAACTGGGCTCAAGCAGTCCTTTCACATCAGCCTCCCAAGTACCTGGGACTACAGTCTTATGCCACCACCCTGGCCACATGAGGAAAAACTTCTGGTAGAAATAGGATGTTTAAGCTCAGACATAAAGGCAGACCAGAACTTAGTCAAGGGAAATGTTCTTATAAAATCCAACTTGTATTTGAAAGAAAAAGAAAAAGTCAAATGAAACCTTAGCCATAGCTATGATCTTATCATCAAGTTTTGGTCACATTGTGATGATTGGTATAGTAACCTTCTCATGAAAAAATAGCAAGATTTTTTCTTTAAAAATTAATCAAACCATTTACTAATGTCAAGTTATAGTATGATTTGGAATATTTGGAGCTGTAAACTTGACCTTACTGACAGATCTTTAACAAAGTCTTTGTATCAAAATGGATATAGTTGTATGCATTTGGTATCTATAAGACATTATACACACAATGTATAAAATATTTGATTGGATGAATTCTGCCTTTCCAATAATGGAATTTATTAAATATTATCCATGATGTGATAACTTAATTACTTTGTTTCCCAGAAAAGAACTCAACTTGCTGCAGAAGCTGTATGGATTATATGACACCGTAATGGGCAGTATTAGTGGTTATTATGAAATACTTTGGGGAGATGTAGATATTGAAAAAATTAATGCAGAACTGCAGGAATTTCAAAACAGGTGAGTTTCAGCGGTTTTTTTTATAATGCCTATCTTCTTAGGCTCCTATAGGTATTTCAAAAGCTAATTTATTCCCTAATATACCAATGTATATGCATAAAACCTTCTTCAAAGAAATGCAAAGGTGGCATTTTTTTCTCTCTTTTTTTTCTGAAAGATGTCGTAAACTTCCAAAAGGACTTAAAGATTGGCAAGCTTTTTTGGATCTCAAAAAGAGAATTGATGATTTCAGTGAGTCGTGTCCTCTACTGGAAATGATGACCAATAAGGCCATGAAACAGAGACACTGGGATAGAATCTCCGAGTTAACTGGAACCCCATTTGATGTGGAATCTGATTCTTTTTGCCTTAGAAATATCATGGAAGCACCACTCCTTAAAAACAAAGACGATATTGAGGTACATAAGTATACATATTCTTATCAGTGATCCATTAAAGAATGCCTCCTTTTCCTTTTCTGAGAGTTGTACAGATATTTTATGAGAGGTTGGATTAATTGCCCTCTATGATGCACCCTCAAAATTTGGAATGATCCTGAACATTCTTGGCTTTTGTGAAATAATCTTGTGACTCAATGAGATTATATGATTATTTGAAATACGTTATTTGAAATACGTTTGCTTTAGAGCCCTTCAATACATCTTCCTTGTCCCCAAAATGCACTTCCACTTCAAAACATATCTGTTTATTTATGTATTGTATTCTTGGTGGATACCTCTGAACTATTTTCCAAATTTCTAATTTTATACGTTTTTCTATTCAATCTATTAAGTTTTTAGAATTTCCTATTATTACATGTTTCCTTTCTAAGATTTTTCATTGGTTCTTTTTCTGTGGCCACCTTTTTTTAAAAAAAAATTTTACATTAAAATTTTTTCTGTCCTTTTGTAGATTATTAGGTCTACAGAGTCTTAAATCTATATTCCTGGATCTGTAAGTTTCAAATGTATATATTTATAGATGTATTTGCTTATCTCTTTGAGCACTTTAAACATCATTGTTTAAAAATTTTTTTCATTATGGAAAATTTTAAACATATACTAAAGTAAGGATCTCCTTGCTCTAACATTTATCAACTCGTGGCCAATATTATTTTATCTGTACCTCCGGTACTTCAACAACTCTAAATTAAACATAAAGATTTTTTCAGATTCTTCTTTAAGATTAATTTAATCTGGAATGAATTTTTGCTGTTATTGTTTTTTATGTCGGCTATCTTTTGAGCCTTAGATTTTTTTCATGGGTTTTGTAATTTTTATCGAGGTGAGGGGCTCATTTTGAATGGAAAGTTTTCACAAAATCTGGCTTATATAATGTGTTATATCTTAGTTTGTGTCTTACTTTTCCTTGTAAGTGGCCTTGTGTAGTGGCCTTGTGGTTGCCTCCTCCACTGCCCGTGTCTCCTCAGCCCCAAGTCCAGAGCCAGGTGTTGTCACAAGAGTCTCCATCCTCTACTGTGCTATGGTGTGAGGATCCAGGCATGTGCTGACCTGTTTCAGGTCCTGGTTGTGGGGCTGGTTTTGTGTCACCCTATCCCCCGGGTCCATAGTTTCAGTTAACCTAGTGGCCTAGATGGCAGCTGGAGGCAGTGTTTGCAGCCTCCTTCTGTGAATGGAGGGCTCTAGATCCCAGCCAGGTGCTCCTTCTCCTATAGATGAGTTTTACTCTTCTTCACCCCATAGGAACCAAAGGCCTGGCCTCAGTGGCCCAGGCTCTCAGGCCTGTGTTTTAGCTCCACCAACTGGTTTGCATAGCTTTTCCACTTTTGGTTCATGGACATGTTTATCTTGTTTTTAAGCCTGGCTCTGCTTTTTTACTGACTTTAAAAAAATTATTTTATCCATTATTCCATGTTTTTGGAGTTGAGAAAATGTACCATGTGACCATAAATCTCCCAAATATATGGTTTGGGATATCTGCCTTCCTCTAACCTCTTTTTAATAACATGTGTACACA
Source organism: Cacajao melanocephalus (assembly GCA_963573385.1). Classification (NCBI taxonomy): domain Eukaryota; kingdom Metazoa; phylum Chordata; class Mammalia; order Primates; family Pitheciidae; genus Cacajao; species Cacajao melanocephalus. Next base: position 4,938 of record CAUYLG010048417.1, read on the forward strand.
CAAAGCTTTTCTTTCAAAGCATGTTTGTCCTGTTTGTAAATGTCACTAAGAAAGAGTTAGAAACACTTTGATGACCATCTCCTTCTTATAAGTAGGTTTTTATACTTAATAATACAGCCATTCATAGGCTGTGCTTTATTATACAATTTCAAGTAATTCCAGGATTCTGTTAATGACTCTTGGTACACAAAACAGAGTCTACCCCAGATACGTCTGGTTGCTCAGCCACACATGCCCTACCATTAGCCAAATTAGATTCCTGCTGTTACTGGACTCACTGCCTCTAAAGGAAGACTTCCCTTCAGTACAGAATTTCCTCTTCCTCCTGGACAGCCTCTGCTGGAATCCCACCTCCCCATCTGTAAATCCTTTCCTCCTCAGCACAGGCCTCCCTTCTCAGAAACCACCATGGTTCACGTTATTCTTAGGACATTTATTACACACTAATTTGTTTCATGATCATTTGTGCAAATATCTCACACCTTTAAATTCTTTTTCATCTCTGTGATTCTAACTATGAACACAAGTTGAGGCATTGTGGGGAAAATATGTTACTTTTATTTTCTTTCATGAGTCTTTCTTATTAAGTATTCTAAAAAAAAATTAGAAAAACCCATAAGAAAAAAATAATTGACGTTTAAGCAAATGAGATATTCGTATTAGGACCAGAACAGGCAGGAATATAGTAATATTTATATGTTACTTGAAAGAGTTTAAAAGACTCTCATGTATATGTTCATTTGATTCCCATAGCTAACATCTGGGATAGACAGGGCAGCTGTGATTGTCACCATTTTAGCCAAAACCTCCAATTGAAGACATAATAAAAAATGATGACTTAAGTTCCATTGTTTCATGTATGTGGTACAGAAAAATAATTAGTTGTCAGCGAATCACAGGGCTCTAGTGTCAAGATGCAACACGATGATTTGAAGCCTTGGTTTTCTTGGCTGTAAAATGACTAAATGAACCGGCTGACTTCCAGGTCCCTTTCAAGCTAAAAAAAATGCTATGATTTTATGATGTACTTAATTTGTAGCTGAAAATATCGTGACATATCCTTTGCTTTTCCTCCAAAGGATATTTGCATATCTGCCATTAAGGAGAAGGATATCGAAGCCAAGCTGACTCAGGTGATTGAGAACTGGACCAACCAAAATCTGAGTTTTGCAGCATTTAAGGGAAAAGGAGAGCTCCTGCTCAAAGGAACCGAATCAGGAGAAATTATCACTTTGATGGAGGATAGTTTAATGGTCTTAGGTTCCTTACTCAGCAATAGGTAATTTTATAATTTGGGGGAGAGGTTTAAATTGGATATTTAGGGTTATAAAATTCTAAGTAAAGGCTCAGTTTTAAAGCTATGACATTGGTTAGGATTCTGCCCTAGACTGCTAGATCTTGTCTGTCCCTATATGAACTGTCCGTTTTCCCTAAAAACATGGCCTCCATCTCTTCTTTAATGCTACTCATCTACCCTTCCCTATTTTTCCTGATGGGCCCCATTCTAATTATTCCTCCCCAAACTGGCAGCTTGTCCTTTGAAGGTCTTGGCTCCCCACTGAGATGACCTTTTCATTTTATCTTTTCTCTCCTTTGTTCCTCTGATTTGACATCATTGACCTCTTGGCTAACCCTGTTCAAGCAGTCACCCAATGGCCCGGGAAAAGCCTGCTGGCCACAGGTGAAAGCAATTTACCATTAGGGGCTTGGCACTTACTTAGAAACTTTCATTTTTTATGGTGAAAAGAGGCTGAGACCATTATAGCCTGATGAGGTCACCTGTTCATCATTGAACTATGGACCAGCTCGAAGGTGCCTATGATCTTAAGTGTAGCTTTAGGAAATTCCTATAGGACTCTGTCAAATTAAATATTCTGTCAGGTCTTTGATCTGGGCATTGGCAACCTCCATTCCTCTAGCTGACTGTGCGGTAGTTCTTAACTATTCTTCAAATGAACACACCTAAGAAATATCTAATATACCTTCTCCAGGTTGGGATCACTGGTTAGTGAGTGACATCCTGCGTGACCTCTGACCCCAGGCGCAGTCTTATATTTGCATAATGACAAAGCTGCCAGTCCAGGGAGTTCTGGTTTGAATTCATAAAGGTTAAGGTCCTCAGATGCATCCTCTGCATTCAGGGAATCCTGGCAAAGGTGACCATAGGATATTCAGCGTTTCCTAGACGTCATGGGCTACTACTTCCCCATGGTTCATTGCAAATTTTGCCGTCCGACTGCCTGTCAGAGGGGGGCTGTAGATTCACCTGGCCAGTGTCTGCAGCCAAGGAATTCAGGATTTGAAGCCTTTCTGAAATTCATACTTACTTGGATGTAACCTGATTAGTATAATACCTATTTGTGTATTAGTAAACTCAATGTTTACAAACTTCTAGGCCCTGCTCAAAAGAGTATAAGGATAGCTAAGAAGTCATCACATTCTGGGAGAGTCTGCTCCTGGAGAACTTTGCAGTGCCAAGTAGGTCTGGAAAGCATGTATCAGAACTAACCACAGACTGACCTAGTATGAGTAGTGCCTGCTGGATCTCTAAGACTACTTTGATGTGACTTCAGAAGGAAGTTGTATGTCTCCTTGGTGAGACTTGACTGTAGATATTGCCTGGATTGTGACACTTCCCTGGTGGATCCCTGATTCCGTGGGACTTCATGGGTCCTGGTGGGTTTGACCACACAAAGTTGTACAATGCAGGTATCTGGCCAAAGGACAGAAACTAGCTATGCTAGATTTTATTTCAGATCTCCTGTTTCCATCTTTAGAAGTTATACACCAGCAAGGATGACTCTTTTTATTCTCTGTGCAGAATCATTTTTGGTCTGTCTAGTTGCTTCATCTCCCTAAACTGCCTGCCCATGCCATGTTAGTTTACATGGCTTTATTTGGAAGATGTTTTTGGCATATGGACTGCCTTTCAGCTCTAGACCAGTGGCCAGGTAAACAGTATAAATTGAGTGTTGGGGAAAATGCCTGTTACTGCCTGAACAGCTGGATTACCTACCTTCTTGGAGCAATCTGTGTACAACTCCATTTGTAACTTCATGTATAACATAGATTTTCAGGGAAGTTTTGGATTGTGTTCAGGCATTAGACGATACCCGGAAAAACCTCATTCTATGTATGAATATCTTCAAATCACTCTGTCCTAGATCAAGAAAAGTTTGAAGATCCTTGTCAACAAGTGCCACTCACCAGCAAATGTCACTGCACCACATTGAAACTACTTGCCCTTGGCACACACAGCAGTCAGCTTCATGGTCTAATTGTAGGTAGTTGGGATTTTTATCCAGTAGCCTCCCATTGCTACCTCCAAGACATCCATTCTATTTGTCTTCCTCTGTTGTGCTCAGCTTTCTGGACCCCTTGTATTCTCATAAACACTTCAGCAAGCCCTAATAATTAGAAAACAGGAACCATGCTATTGTGGGGCAGCAATCCTGGGTCTCTAGCACTGCAGAATCTAGTTGCACTACCTGGTATAATTCGCTCTCTGTGGGTGGGAGGAGCACACCTGTAAGTGAACATCAGACCTCAAACTTGACCCTGGCTTTACGGTCATCTTTCTCCAGGTGAACCTGGTGATGCCTAACTCTCTCCTTATCTTTAGGGATCTGAATTGTCCTGTCCTTTTAGAGGTAGTCTGTCTCTTGCTGGATGAAACCTTCAAGACCATTCATAAAAGGAAAATCCCTGGATAGTGGTCTCTTTCCCTAGATTCAATAGTTCCATGGACCAGTAACAGTGTCTTATGTGTTACTCTCACAGGCAGTCTTCACTTGGATTTGGTTCACAGAAGTTTTGGAAAACCATCTTATTCCTTGTTTGCCATTTACTCCCAGAGGCAACTAGCACAGTTCCTTTGCTGGACCTAAGTACCATAAAACTAGGCCCATTCTCTTATTCTATGATTGACACATGGGAACAATAAGTAAAATCACATCGTTATATGAGTTTTATTCATAAAAAGCAACAGTTTTTATTAGCTGTATGATAGCTAGTAGGAACTGCCCTTTTAGGACAAAACATTCATTCCCAAAGCAGTATTTCTTTTGTAATTTGGTAAGGCCATACTATTTTCGGAATCTTTGAAACGTGATCTTTTCTGTTCTTACCTTTTAGATACAATGCTCCATTTAAAAAAACTATCCAGAATTGGGTATATAAATTGTCCACTTCCTCCGATATAATTGAAGAGTGGCTTGTAGTACAAAACCTTTGGGTTTATCTTGAAGCCGTCTTTGTAGGTGGAGATATTGCCAAACAGCTGCCTCAGGTAAATACGGCTTTTGTAATTATGGATAAAATAATTTGGTGTATGTTGTCTTTATGTCTCTGTAAAAGTCTTCACAAAGACATATGGTCAGGGCTTGACTATGCCAGGGTTTGGAAAACTATGGCCCACTTGCCTATTTTTGTAAATAAAGTTTTATTGGAACACAGCCACATCCATTCCTTTATCTATTGTCTGTGGCTGCTTTAGCACCACAACAGCAGAGCTGAGTAGTTATAACTGAGATTATGTGGTCCAAAAAGTCTAAAATCTTTATTATCTGGCCCCTTACAGAAATTTTTTTTAAAAGTGCTGACCTCTGATTAGCAGAAAGAAGAAACTTACATAGCTTTAAACAGTGAATAATCACGAGGTTGTTTGAGGATGTGAGGTACTACAAAATCGTAGTAGCTCATCTCTTCTAAGAGTTAACCTCATAATAGTCCTCTGAGAGTAGTATTAAAATTAACCTATATTCTGTAAGCAGATTAACTTTAATGATTAGTAAGTCTACTACTAGCATATCAGAAACATACGGTGGAGCAAGAAAACAGCCTTGGGAGGCTGTAACAAAACCTTTAAAACAACTCTATTGGGGTCCTTTAAATAAATTCCAGTAACTATAATAACTGATAATTTTGGTCTATGAAGGCAACTTTCCTCTTAGAAAATCAAGCCTGCTCTTTCTAAACTTTTATATTTACAAACAGGACCTATGTAGTTTAAAAGTCAAGGATAAAAGAGTTTTTTTTGAAAATGGCCAAATTCGTTTGTACTATAGCACATTTTTAAAGCATTAAACTGAAATATATCATTTTTGTTTTTTAATCAGAAGGCTGTATTTTTAAAAGAGGCAAGATTATGCCGATTTCTAGAGGCATTTTTGCAATTGAGTGCAAAGCTTAATATCATTCACAGTAAATAGAAAATTTTCACTTGCAAAAATGTAAATGAAACTTTGTTTTGTGGTTTTACTGTGTTTTTTTATTTTTTCCCCTCTGCCCTGGGGTACTATTGAGCTGTAATTATTCCAAGAATCCTGAGATCAAATTATTTTCATGCTTCTTCAGTTTGCTCATCAAACCAAAACACCTGGGGTGCTGAAACACTAGATTGGAACTTTAAGTTGATAGCTCTGCAAATTAATCATGTAGTACTTTGAAAAACATATTAAATGCAATGAAACAAATAAGCAATAAGCCCCATTATGTTAAAGTAGCATTTTATTTTTTATTTTTTTTTTTTTTATTTTTTTTTTTTTTAGCAGCCAACCAATATTTTATTTAAACCTGTGAAATGCTATGCAATTGCTGAGGAGTGATTTATTTCCAATGATGCGGTCACTTTTAAAACAGGTGTAATATGATACTGAGAAAAATGTATGTTTTGTGGATTTGGGGTGG